>OZ024821.1:70736933-70793813 GCA_964016985.1 Anodontia alba | reverse complement strand
AATTGTTTAATGGCTCCTTTGCATATATATATATATATAAAAAATATATATATATATATATATATATATATATATATATATATATATATATTTTATATATATATATATATATATATATATATATATATATATATATATATATATATATGGTGGCTATATTGAAGATCAGTTCTCAGACATTGTTGCATCTACAGACAACATTATGTTTTTCCATGTCAAGATGTTGTTGTTTTTTTTGTTTTTTTGTTGTTGTTTTTTTTTGTTTTTGTTTTTTTTTCTGCTGTGATGCATTGCATTACAAAAACACGCCTATTCAACTAAATAGAAAATTTCACCTCCAAAAATCTGAAAATTTTCATATAAAAAATTCTGATATTTTCATACTTCTGCTCAAAGCATAAGTTAGTTAGAAGCACCTCGAAGAGGCGTTTCTAACGAGTACCCACAATCTATTTTTTAACAGAAATAAAAAAAAAATATTATATAATAATAATATATTTCCCTGTAAACCCCAGTTTTACTATATAAAATCGAGGTTTAAGGGGGTCAAAATTATATAGGTATGTTTAATCGGGGTTTAAGGGGGTCAAAATTATATAGGTATGTTTTCGTGATAGTGGTATCCTTTTACTTTTTTTCAGAGGCACAGCATGCATTAAAGAAACACCTCCGCGAAAAAGGAATTCCTACACAGGTTCCCATACTCAACAAAAAGGGCCAGGATTATTCCACAGAGGTTTTCTCGCTTACAGACGGATCTGGTAATATCAATCTTGTCAGCTTGTCTATATACATGTACACTGTCTCTCTCAAATGTCACTAATAGTTCTGAAAATGACTATTACACTCATCATTTATAGAAAATTGCTTGTTTATGAAACGTATTTTCTCTGTCCTTTTTTGACCTCGCAGTAAAGTAAGGATCATAAAACAAAAATCGTAGCAGTTTAATCTCAGTCCAGAATTACAGTAGAAGTTACATTGGAGACTAATGGATCGTATTATGAAAGCACACTATAAAATTTCGTTTACAAGTCTATAAAATATATACTTCCATGTTACCCTCGTAGAGGTATGTAGGAGACTACATTACCAGGAGGAATTTCGCAGTGTCCAGTTTCAGCGCTCCTGAACGAAAGTTCAAGTAGATCTATAGCAGTTACCAAGGCGTCGGCGTTGGTGTTGATGTCGGCGTCGGCGTTTGTGCTGGCATCGGCGTTGGTTAAAAAATGGATTAAAGTTTTTAAAAGGCTATATCCCCTGAATCTCTGGCTGGAAGTACATCATACTTGCTTTGATGTTGGATACTGGTCTGAAGGTTTATGCTGTACCATGCCGACCCACATGATTGACCTTGAGGTCAAAGTCATTGACTTAGGAAAACACATGTAAAAGGTTTTAGTTAAAGCATTTATAAGTTTATATTTTCTAAAGTTTGAGCCTGATCTTATTGAAGTTTTGAATGACATTAGATACTACGCTAAAATGTCATGCTGCACCATTTCCACCCTATAACAAAACTGAGGTCAAGGTCACATACTTCGAACATTTACGTTAGATGTTTTCGTTTAAGTTTTCAAAAAGCTATTTTTACTAAATCTATTGATATAACTAGTTTTACTGTACCATCCCAACTCACATCAATGACTTGAGGTCACAGACTGAAATTTTAGAGGCAAAGCACAATTTAGGCGAGCTGCGCTGTCCTGCGACAGCTGTTATTAAACCAGCGTTTCACTTTTTTAATTACATCTGGCAACCTTTTGCTGCATAAATCTGTTCTAATATGCTAATAAAATAGTCTTACTAATTTTCCATGGTACATGATGTAAATGGTATGACACTGTGAAAATGATACGACATGGTGTAGAAGGTGTGGCTTTACGTAGCTTTATATAAGAGGGGTATAAGGCTGATAAATCATTCCACAAACATATTTTGGGTACTTAGAAAAGCCTGTGCAAGGCGCTTCTAATGAAACAATATATACTTTATGGAAAAGAAAAAAATATCAATGTACCTTCGGGTGAAAAATGTCTAATCCAGAGCTTTAGTTAAGAAATACACATGTAGCATGGATCTGTTGATGTTATCACTGTATAGTACAGTCGAATCTCGTTTCGACCGCGCTTATCTCGAATAACCGCTTTTCCCGAAGTCAAATTCTGGTCCCTGTATTAACATGGACAGGTAACAAAATATTGTAGAAAAGAGGAGAAATTGCTCCTAAGGAGCAAGTTCTCTTTTTTTCCACAATATTTTCAATATGTCTCTAACTTCAGGAGCCAAATTACACATTCATTTGTTAAATGTGGTTGTTCGATTTATTGTTTTCCTCACTTCTGCAACTCTGATATTTCGAGGTAAGGGTATCTCGAAGTGTTATAGAGAGTCCCTTGGAATTTGAGATAACGAGAGTCGACTGTATATGAAACGGCGCACAGCAGTTTCTACAGCAGTGTATGTATGCCAAGCGAAAACAGATCAGCAGGTACGTCAGCACAGGCTGATCTGTATCTGCTGTCCACTTGAACACGCTTTGGATCATTGACTTACCAAAGAATGCCCTTACACGGGCGCGCATCCGATCTTGTAGGAGATGCTGTGACCATGCCCATATGTGAAAGGTTCTCGAGTATAAATGTGACCCAGTTTCTATAAAATATATTACACAATACCTGTGATGTGAAGATGTGAGCACCGAGGTCTGAATAAACATACGTCAGAGTGGCCTGTGGTCTTCAACTTTTCTCAGGAGATGTTGACTAAGGGGACTGGAAACACTCGCTAGAGTTTCAGTAAGAGACACAAATTTTGAGACTTCCCATTTGTTTTCAGACACATTAAGTTTCTCCTAAACAGGCTTCTACTCTAAACGGAAGAAACTGCTCCCCTGCTCCCAAGGGGAGCAAATTCTATTCTTTTAGTGTAGATCCAATTTAGAAAGGGAGGCTAAAGAGCTTTGACAGGTTGCCTCCTTGGCAGTATACTAGTTCCCTCAATTACAAGAACTATAGTAGGTCTAGGATTTCGGATATGCATGCGACATAATTTCTACAAATTATATGTCACAATGACCTAATGTCTTATATAATCAGCATGTCCTCATTTGTAATGTAATAATCTAAATGTTAATCATATCAGGAAACTGAAATATGAATTAGACCAAATATCTAACAAATAATCACAGACATCTGCTATTTGTTATCATGCAGACTGATCCTGTCGCATGTAAATACGATTCTTACATCTAAATACGAACCATATAAGCTCTCTTCGAACCTTGGAACCAAGATATGAATGTGGCATACTTTCTAAGAAAGTATATGAGAGTGTCCTATTGTCTTGCTCAGTGATTGTATCGTGTGATGATAAATAACAAGAAACAACATTATAGTATGTCGAGGGACCGAGATATAAATTTGAGCCATTTTCTAAAACAATTTGGTAGCAGTTAGCTTTGAATCACAGTCATTTCATGCGATGTTTATATGTTCTAAGTATGTAGCAAACAATATGTTTTGGGAGCGAGCTATAACTGTGACAGAATCGAAAATAAAAATATTGCAGACACAGCGTGATACCCCGACACTGTGAGCAACAAGTATGTAACCCTACTGAAGATATTAAGCAGCATCACAATTTTGACATCAGTCAAGGACCATCAGTTAAATAATGTGCCAATTTTTTATCTCAAGCTGGTTCTGGTCACTTTCAAACTGTGGTTAAATTTTTATCAAAAGCCATCAGTTCGTTCTCAAGATGTTATAACTCAATTTTGATGACAATCCAGAGACAAAACTCTATTGAAACTAACTCCACTGGCCCCATTTCAATCCCAATATCTATAAATGTGTACATAAAATATGCTGTTCTCAATATAATAAGCAAAAACTCAAAATCGATGCTATAATGATCTAAAGGGCTATATAACTGTATGAAACAACATTGCCTGTAAAATTTATCTGTAATCTGAGGCAAGATGAACAGAAGTTTGAAGTCCATAAATTGTGTCATATAAGTGAAGGCACAAATCGAGTTCGTAGGAACTCAGTAGGACGCCGTGGCCAAATAGCTACAGGTTCGGCGTGTCCATGCTGTTGGGCCGTTTGACTAGGAAGCTGTTCGTTACAAGTTGGAGACCGACTCATACCACAGGCTGAAAACAATCGGCCCATCCACTCCTGATGAAGTCACTCCCACATTAAGGTTACAGGTAGCAAAAAGAGAGAATTGAGTATGCTGTACCTACAACAATGTATGCTCTACTCTCAACACCTCTACCACCAAAGGTTATGACTCAGCTTATTATACAATCACGTCAGTGTTCTATTTTAGTTTAATTAAGATGGTATTTTGTCTTCACAATGACTGTGATATGAATCGCAACAAGAGAAAAAGTACCTTCTAATATTGGCGCCTAACGAAAATAAATCAGCCTGCGCATCCGCACAGACTGATCAATTTCCATTGAATGTATGAAGAAAGTTTTCATCTTTGGCTATTAAAATGTGCCTATGACGATTCTGATCAGACTTGCGAATGTATAGGCTGATCTTAATTTCGCTGGGTGCAATTATCGGATGGTTCGTTCTCTGACGTAGCGGCTCATATCATGCAGGTCCCAGTTGTTTAAAACTAAGGATGCCAGGGAGTGCCACAATCACAAACCGCAGCCTTTCCCAGACCCCAAGAGGAAGAGGAAACCGACAAATCCAAACAAGCACAAATCGAACAAACGTACGAAAAGCACTCAGATTAGCTCTCTCTTCCCCAAGCGAGGTAATCGCAATACTAAGAGGACTAAAAAACACAAGAACAAAATGACACATGGAAAGACATACAACAAATCGCCTCGTAGAATAAACAACAAAGCAACAAAGAGTAAGACTAACACCGGGACCGCCGCCTTAGAACGGTCAGTAGAGTAAACCACCGTGGGGGGGGGGGGGGGTAGTGTTTAAAGCACTTTTACAGCTAGCTAACTTCACCCTGGGTCCCGATGCTACTCTTAATACAGAAACACATAAAAATTCGGTTCGCATAAAAGCTCCCAACTCAGCCAATGCAAATTAATCACTATAATGAACAAAGACGAGTACTCATGGCTAATTCTACTGTATGCCAGAGTAAATGAAAACCAATAGTAGAACCACGGCGGGCCAAGCCAAAGACATATCGTCAAGCCCCAACCCACTGGTTAAAGTTTTACGGAGAGGCCGTCATTGGGTCTGAGGCCCGAACCGCCGTCGTGCAATTAAAGAGTGAAGCATAGCCATCAACAGTGATTGGGTTGACAGCTAGGCAAGCAGTCTGCCGCATAATATCCAGGCTATAGCCAATTCTTTTATAACGGTTTTCTGAATTGCTCCGAAAAGTTAGATTTACCTATAATTTTTCTAATTCTGTACACTAAGTCACCGTAAAATTCTGGTTCCGACATACCTTTCAAATTTGATCATTAAATATGGTATATACACTATATTTTTGCTGAAAAATGTGAGTAGCTTTTGCATTTGCAAAAGCTACTCACATTTTTTCAGCAAAATACATGTGAATTAGATTCTGTACCTACAAAAACCGTTAATATTTTGAAGACTTACGAGCTTGTTATGCTAACGATGCTGTGAACAACTTGGCTCAGAACGTTTATTCTCTTTTCAGAGGCGGTGTATCTTGTTCGGCTTGTGACATACGTACCTGGAAATACATTTGTGAACGTACCCTATGTTCCAGGAACCTTTGTGAATGTTGGCAAATTTCTCGGCAAATTTCATACTGCGACACAAGTAAGGATGCATCCTAACTACATTTGGATCTCAAGGTCAGAAAATGTACCCTCGGACATTTTGCGCCCTCCTAAATGCATGTCAGCCTGCGTATTCGCAATCTAAACAGAATCTTTATCTGATATATTTAGATAGCCAAGGATGCAAAGTTTCTTCAAGCGGACAACGTAGACTCTGATCAGACTGCACGAATGCGTATGCTGATTTGAGTCTTCTTTGAGCGTTTATGCTAAAAGGTACGTTTTCTCATGTTGTGGCTCATTTTAAAACTGATGTAGCATGGCTTAGTTGATAATAAGAACACATGCACCTTGTAGTTGAGAATTTAATTATTACGGCTAGTCGGTATGAACCAGACTTCAAATTTAATCCATATATTTCATTTTACGGAACGATAAGCGTTCAGATTAGACCATAAAAGGTTTCTATCCTGTTAATTATGGACTTCAATTTCATGTAGCTTCTTTACATGTTCTATACATTTGGTCTTTGATTTTTTTACATGGAAGCATCACCTTTACATGAACGCGTCTGTACTGCTAGCTGACACTGTTGTTGTAATCAGTTTGGTAACTTGTGAAATACTTTTGCAATACTCTTTACACCGAACAGGTAAAATCTAGTTGTGTTTTCCATTATACAAGGATTGTGGAATTGTTATTTTATTACTTCTGAATTGACAAGTAAATGGTCAAAATACACTTGTCCAACCAAAATTTACTCGCCCGAAAATATTGGCATTTTTCTTATTTCTCGAAGATAGCATATGTTGTGGGTATTCATTAGAAGCGCCGCTGAGAGACGCTTCGAATGAATATCACAACTTATGTTTCCTCTGAAAAATAAAAAGATGTACTTCTGCTAATCTGGATACTCGTTATAGATAGACCCATGAAGTCTTTGTACCGGGGTAAGTAAATTGAAATTTACTTACAAGTAAATTGAAATTTCTTGCTTGTATTTAGGGAAATGGGACAAGCTGAACAAGTCGGGCATGTTATTTCCCCCATCTTGCATTATAAGACTGTATAGTGAATATTTTTTGTAACAATTCAGCACTTTTTGAATTTATTGCCTTGCTAGCGCTTAATGACAAATTCAGTCAACGTTCATTGTCAAGCTTATATTGCAAATATTTATATGTCCAGAAAATTGGCCGGTTAACAAGAAGTAGATTGGTGGTATGCACACGGCTCCTCGCTAAAACGCGAAGGCCGGCGTTTTAATTTTTTGGCCACATTAATGAACAAACGCAGCAAAACATCATTTTCGTCTTTTATTTCAAACAGTTTTCCATTTAGTTTCCTAATACAGGTGTTATCTGACTATACTCCAAAATAAGATTTGAACCGTTTCAAAGCCCATCTGAAAATTGATTTCCGATTGTCTTTTATTCAGAGTCGTCTTATTATTATATAAAGCGTTGGCTTGAAGGCGGTTCTGCAACCATGGTTGTAAAATGGATCTTGGTTTTGGGTAAATCTAATATTTAAGAAAAATCGAAAAAAATATTGTTAACCGTTATAAAAGAATGAGTTGTCACATCGTTGTTGTACGGCAAATTGCGTGCCTGGTTCGCAAAATGCAGCGGTCTTAATTTTTTACTCGAGTCGTACTATTCGTTTTCTTTCTTTTGTTTGTTTTTAAATCATTAACATTTTTTTCGTATTTTTTTTTTTTTTTTTTTTTTTTTGTAATTTATAAAAATAAATACTTATTGAGAGAGATATCCCAACGCGGAGAAATATTCTGGTTCAGTGCAATAACAGTATATATCTTGCGCCATATTTAGTTGTTTGTAGCCTCAAAAAAGGCATTTTTTTATCCTAAATTCCGAGCCGGCACAAAATGCGTCATTTTTTTTAAAGGACGTTATTGGTCCAAGACGTCATTAGAAGCAACGTCATGTAAAGGTACTATTCGAGGGTATCCGAGTGAGCATTCAATATCAATAAAGCATGCCGTTAATGAGTGATATCTGGAATGCCATAAAGTAGAATTAACTCTAAAATCAACAAATGGTCCGAATCATTGAGTTCTACCCAGTGTGTTTGTTTGTGTTGAGGTTTTACGGCCCAGTCAACCCAATGGGGTCATGTCGAGCGCGGTCAGTTTACCTAACCACACGTTTACTGGGCAGGCTTAGTCCTCTAAGCGGTTAACTAGTATTGTGCACAATCTTTCGCCAGAAATCTATGCAGCGCCACGGTAAAAACAGAAAATATAAAGCGAATAATACGTTCGTAATAGCAGATGTACCATTCACAAATGATATCATTGTAGGAAACAAATTATAGCTAGAGTTAAAGTTTTCTTGTTAGACCAATATGTTAATGACTGGCAGACAGATCTGAATCTAGAAAGCGCGACGAGGGGCTCTGGCAGTAATAAATTGCGCACTGACAGAACTTATAAAACAACGTATCAAACGGAACCATATTTAACTTGTATTATACTACGGCAACATTGCAGTGCTAATGCAAAAGTCCGTTGTAGAGTTGCCCCTATACACTTAGAAACTGGACGCTACGAACATCTAGACATCGGAAGCAGGGTTTGTTTTGAATGTAAATCCGAAATTGTGGATGAAAAGCATGTGTTTATTCGGTGTCCTTTGTACAATGACCTTAGACATGATACTTTTAAAAACTGTCAATGTTTTCAAAATATGAGTGGCGAAGAAAAATTAATATTCATTCTGAATTGTAGCCAAACCCATTTATTACGGACATGTGAAAAGTTTTGTTTTAACGTTCTAAAGAAGCAACGAGATTCTCTCTACAAATGATACGATATGTATCTAGAATTAGTTCCGAAATCTGCATCCCGGCTCTTTTAAAACGCACTATGACGATGATTGTATTACATGTATATTGTTTCATTTTTAATTTCGAGTAAAGCATATGTATATAGACTATATACCCTTTTATCGTTGGTAGTCTCTAGTAATTCAGACAGGAATGGCTCTTTAACTAAGTATGATTTTACATGTTATAACTGTATTTTATTAATGTAAAATACTACTATCATATGTAGTTTTATACTTGTAATTAGGTAATACTTTAATACAATTATGTAATGCTATGTTATGTATCAGTTCCTAAGTTCACTTATAAACTTGCCTCGTTTTGAAGATACAAAAATACAAATGAACTACCCAGAAAAATTTACAATCACGAAACAGTTTTCCCGAGGCACGGAAAGAATAAGAGAAGAGGAACAAGACACAGTTCTATTGATCATTTCTTATGTATTTATTAGGGGTTCCAACATCCATTTTACGACACATACAACACAGTCTGGAGCCTGACAGAAGTCTCTAAAATACGTAACTTTCTGCATGCTGTAAAAGGAGACGACGATAAGGCTGTAGTAGAAAAGGTTTTAGATTGCTTTGAAAAAGACGTTGTACCAAAGTTTGATATATTCAAGAAAGGTACATTTTTTAGCTCACCTGAGCACAAGTGTTTAAGGTGAACTATTGTGATCACCCTGTGTCCGTTGTACGTGTGTCGTGCGTCGTGTGTCGTCAACATTTATGTTGTTCACCCTCTAGAAGCTACAGTTTTGCTTCAGTCTTCTTGAAATTTTACGAGAATGATTGACATGATGATATCTCGGTCAAGTTCGAATATGGGTCATGTCGGATTAAAAACAAGGTTACTAAGTCATATTTCTTTAAAACCTTGTTTACCCTCCAGAGGCCACAGTTTTGCTTCAATCTTTATGAACTTTACCAGAATGTCTTGATGATATCTTAGTCAGATTTGAATATCGGTTATGTCGGATCAAAAACAAGGTCACTAGGTCAGATTTGTTCAAAACCTTGTTCACCCTCAAGAGGTCGCAGTTATGCTTCATTTTTAATAATGTTTTACCAGAATGTTTCTCTTGGTGATCTCGATCAAGTTTGAACATGATCATGTTCGGTCAAAAACTAGGTCACTAGGTCAAATTTCTTTAAATATATTATTTACCCTCTAGAGGTCACAGTTTTGCTTTAATCTTCATGGAACTTTTCCAGAAAGTTAGTTTTGATAATATCTTGGTCAAGTTCGAATATGGGTCATGTTTGGTTAAAAAGTAGGTCACTAGGTCACAGTTGTTAAAAACCTTGTTCATCAAGGCCTAAGTTTTGCTTCAATCTTAATAAAATTTTACAAGAATGTTTGTCTTGGTGATTTCTTGGTCAGGTTTGAATTTGGGTCATGTTGGATCGAAAACTAGGTCACTAGGTCAAATTCTTTAAAACCTTATTCACTTTGTTGAGGCCACAGTTTTTCTTTAATCTTCATGAAACTTTATCAGAATGTTTGACTTGATGATATCTCGGTCAAGTTCGAATATGGGTCATGTCGGATCAAAAACTAGGTCACTGTGTCAAACATCTTTAAAACCATATTCACCCTCTAGAGGCCACGGTTTTGCTTTAATATTCAAAGAATTTTACCAAAATGTTTGTCTTGATGATATCTTGGTCAAATTGAAATGCAACTCATGTTGGGTCAAAAAGTAGGTCTCTAGGACACTTTTCTATAAAACCTTGTTCACCCTCTAGAGGCCACGGTTTTGCTTCATTTTTATGAAACTTTAGCACAAAATTCTTTTAATGATATCTTGGTCAAATTTGAATATGGATCATGCCGGGTCAAAAACTAGGTCACTAGGTGAGGTTTCTTTAAAACCTTTTTCACCCCTGGAGACCACCCTTCTTCTTCAATCTTCATGAAACTTAATCAGAATGTTTGCTTTTATGGTATCTTATTTAAATATTCATCATGAATCTTGCTCAAAATGTTTGCCTTGATGATTTCTAGGTCAGGCTCGTAACTGGGTTACGAAGGGTCAACAACTAGGTCACCGGGCCAAATCAAAGAAACACTTGTTAACACTCTAGAGGTCTCATTGTTTAAGTAGTTATCATGAATCTTTCTCAGTATGTTTGTCTTCATGATTTCTAGGTCTAGTTTGAAAGTGGGTTACTTGGGGTCAAAAGCTAAGTTACTGGGCCAAATCAAGAAAATCTTGTTAACACTGTAGAGGTCAAATATTTGAAGTGATCATCAGGAATCTTGCTCAAAAACCTTGTCTTGAAGATTTTCGGGTTAAGTTCAAAACTTGGTCACTTGGGGTCAAAAACAAGGTCACCAGGCCAAATTAAAGTTTGAAAATGGGTCACTTGGGATAAAAAGTTAGGTCACTCGGCCAAATTAAAGGAACAACTTGTTAACATTTTAGAGTTTACATTTTTTGAAGAGATTATCATGAATCTTGCTCAAAATGTTTGTCTTTCTAGGTCAAGTTTGGAACAGGGTCACTTATGACCTGTATTTCATTGTCCAGTGACTTTCTTAAGTTTTTTCCGTTTAAGTCAGTTTCTCAGTAACTATTGGTCCTAGAGCAGTGATTACTTTGCACTTGCATACATTTTAGCACGGCCTCTTGAATGCAGTAACTCATATTTTACATTAACCTATATTTTACGGTCCACAGACTTTATTAAGTTTTTTTTTCGTTTAAGTCAGTTTCTCAGTAACTATTGGTCCAACAGCCTGTGAATTAGCACAGGCATGCATCTTAGCATGGCCCCTTGAGTGCAGTCATCCATATTTGACCTATATTCCATAGTCTATTAGGCATGCTACATTGTCTTACTTGTTAATATAATCATCATGAATCTGGGTCAGAATGTTTCCCTTGATCATTTCTAGGTCAGGTTCTGTAAGTGCTAAGATATTCAGGCGAGCGATACAGGGCCATCATGGCCTTCTTGTTTAATATGTGGTAGACGATGAGAAGAGATAGCTGATAATTACCCAATAGAGTCACATGCTATATAATTCGGTTTATCAAGCTGTGAAAAGATAAACACTTAGACAGACACTTAGAAATAGAGCTTCATTTTCCTTGAAATTCGATGTGTCTTTGCCAAATGGTCATTTTTGTGCATTATAATTCCTTTATTTCTAAAAGCGTTTCCCGGATGCTTGTGTATCGTGGACAGGTAGACATAAACGCAATGTTTAGGTTTGTTATGTTTAATTAAGGCTATATAATGTCACTGTGCCTCACAAAATATTTTAAATGGCGGCACCCATATAAGCAGTTTTAAAATCTTTAAATCTCGATTAATTTCTTATGTTCTTCATCCGATCATATTGTACCAAAGTGCATGGTGTGACAAGATGTTTGATTTCTGATAGTTTCTGTTTTAGTCTTGCCTTTTCCTTTAATGATATAAATACACAATTGACTAACAACGTGGAAACTACATTGTTGCGATTGTGAGTGCGTGTTTGCAGTGTATTCATTTAAATAGGTAGTATAAAACAGGATCATTACACATTTGTCATTGTGCATTTATCAACCATGTATACATGTATAAAGATTTTGTGTATTTGATTCACACAATACCCGGGATAAATTAATTACTGGGTATAAGATATTATAATCGAGATCAAAGCTACTAAAGCTATGCAATTGCTAGCACTTGTTTTGGAATTATTCCAATGCTCCTAAGCACCAAAAACTGTCGTTACAAAGACAACTGAACTGGAAACACATTTCCTACAAGATTGGTTATGCGCCCAGCGAAGACTCATATCAGCCTGCGCGCCGCGCATTCTGACCAGAGTCTTTGCTGTCCGTCTGAAGACGCTTTGGATCCTTGGCCACCCCCAGAGTGTCACGCGAAGAGTCTGCTCAGACTGCAAGGGTTCGCAGGCTGATCTTAGAGTTCTCTGGGTACATAAGCTTGGGTACACAAGCAATCTTGTAGGAAAGGCTATGCCCTGTTCACTTTAAATCGCATTTATGGTACTTATTTGGAGCTTTTGTTTGTTTATAATTTCTTTACATGGGTACGCATACAACTACAATATCTGTTCGTAAACGTGTGCGCTTTATTTATTTTCCTCAAGGTCATAGATTTATCTGTATCAAGAAGCTAGCTGGGATATATAATGTCACTTATGCATAAAAGATGGACATGTATCGGCAAACTCTCTTGCTGATTTAAGGCGTTCTTTGACTCATACACTGGCTGGATTTTCAGACATATTTTGTCAAACAAAAAACAATTTTTTATAACCTACTGTTTATTTTCCTGCATAAAACATAGCTCACTGAAAGAAAAACAATGAGGAGCAAATTCTTTTATTTTAGAACAAACCGCTTTTCACGAGAAAGGGATCAAAACCTTGCCTCCCCAGAAAGTTCATCTCTTCCCCTTAAAAAGCGCATTTCGATTACCACAGACGACAATGACAAGTTTTCAAAATTGATAAAAAATGATAACTTGAAAGAAAAGTCGATATGTCTGCTCTGCAAGATTCATAAACTGCATCTTAAATATTTAGTATTAATCAATATTATTTTCTGATGCATTTTGAGAAAAAACATTTTAACATTGTTTGCGGTTCTTATTGCGTTATTACTTCGAGCGTTGATTTGCTTTGCACGTGTCACATCACGAAAACACGCCTATATAGTTTAGACCCCTTTAAACCCCACTTTTATACAGTCAAACTTGAGTTAACATGGGTATACATTAACTTTCTTATTTCTGCTAAAAACGTAGATTGTGGGTACCGTTAGAACCGCCTCGCCGATGCGGTTCTAACAAGTACCCTCAATCTATTTTTTAGCAAAACTATGAAAACAACCAGAATTTATCATGTGAAAGTTTTCATTTTTTGATAGTAAAATTCTCAATATATTTAAATAGGCGTGTTTTCGTCATGAGTTTGACTAGAGATAGTTCTGTATGCAAAGTCAGTCACCGATTTCGTAGTCTTGTTAATAAGATTATAGTGATACGGAGCTTCAGATATATAAAATAGACGTTCCTTGTGTTTCAAATCTGACGGATGAAAGTCGATTTATCCACTGAATTGTGTTTACGCATCTCCTGCTAAACCCTTAAGGATACAATATGGGTTAAATATTATTTTAAGCATAATTTTACATTTCTAGAGAATGGTGTTCCTCCTAAGAAAGTGAAATACATACAAAGCTTATACATGTCTGTCTTTAATAATAAAGCTGTTATTTGAAAAAAGTCCATTTTAACTGAAGTTGCTAATTTTTGTGTCCTTACAAAACTATATTTTTGCATAGTTTATTTCACAATTAAATCTCAACGTTTCGGTTGATTAAAGATTTTTTCAAGAGAGTTAAGTTCTTTCAATGCTACACTATCTTCTTATCAATACTGTCAACCATTTTGAATACCAAAAAACTGCCATTAACATTTTAACTTATTTCTTTTGTGACTTGCTTTTCATCCATAATTACTACAGAATGACCATAACATTTTATGACCTTGATGCTGCTGGAATTCATAGCTTTATGGATTTGGACCAAGGTGTAAATAGCTGTCTATTACTGTATAGTAACATAGCGGTTCTCAGCTCTTGGCTCTCATTAGAAGCTGATTATGTTTATTTCCTAGAAGAAGGATTTCTGATTTAATGTCCAGTAGTTACGGAAAAGTGGGGATGGTCTTGGAAGACTGGCTTTACTTTAGTTTTATTAATAGTGGCTTATTTCTGCAAACAAGAGTCAAGGATCTGAGAAAACTCAAACGAATTTAACTATTTTATTTCTAGGCAAAACCAAATGAAATTTGTCCTATCTAAAGTGTGATATATCATCTCAAAAACCGTTTCACAGTTTCTTTGTAACGGCCCCCATACAGACTTTTAATAAACAAATTACTGTGGATGATTGATTTGGCTGTAACTTTACTTCTAAACATTTTTTTTTTAATTTTGTGATACGGTTTTGATCATAACACTTCATTAACAAAATTTGGAGCTCTTAAGGGTTTTTGGCTTTGATACTGAATCAACAATATTATTGACAGGGCTTTTATAGCATATTTTGTTAACCGCCTTTTACTTACTGGATTCAGATAAAGAACAATTAAGTCATTTAAAAATCTTAAAACTAAGCTTTAAAAAGATATATAACAGGATTATGTTACTGCTTAGAAAAAGGCTGAAAAAAGGGTAATACGGTTGGGTCATTTGGGTGAACAATTTCCTTAAAGAGGCCTCGGTGGCTCAGTTGGATGCGCCGTCCGACTGGAGACCAGGAGGTCGCGGGTTCAACCCCCGCCGAGGTCGGCAACATTCTTTCGTGGAGGTTGATCATAAAATATTTTCTACGGTCATTCTCTCCCTTCCGCTTATTCAAGAAGGGCAGTTGTCAGTTTCTGGCGAAAGAATGTGCACAATACTGGTTAACCGCTTAGAGGACTAAGCCTGCCCAGTAAACGTGTGGTTAGGTAAACTGACCGCGCTCGACAAGACCCCATTGGATTGACTGGGCCGTAAAACCTCAACACAAACAAAAATTTCCTTAAAGTGCTAAACACAGCAACATACGTCATTTTGACATTATCATTATTATCATCATTTCTACTAAAATTCACAGAAAACAATTCTGACATCTAGTATGAATCGTCTGTCTAACATAATATTCACATAAAACATCAAATAAAATATACAGTCGACTCTCGTTATCTCGAATTCCAAGGGACTCTCTGAAACACTTCGAGATATCCGTACTTCGACATATCAGATTTGCAGAATTGAGAAAAAAACTAATTTGATTAACCACATTTAACAAATATATGTGTAATTGGACTTGAAATTAGAGATATATTGAAAATATTGTGGAAAAGAGGAGAAATTGCTCCTGAGGAGCAATTTCTCCTCTTTTTCCACAATATTTTTTACATGTTGTTAATTTTTCATGTTTAGGCAGGGACCAGATTTTCACTTCGAGATAAGCGAGGTCGAGATAGCGAGAGTCAACTGTATAAATGTTGCCATGGAAAAAAATCACATGAAAAAACGGAAAATAGGGTCGAACTTCTTCATATGGCAGCTTGTAGTTTGCAAGGCTGCATGTGCCCCGCCCTAACTAGCCTCATTTGTCTGACAAATAATAAAAAGAAATAGGAACTGTTGTAAGATACACATTTTCGTGACACTTAATCCTTTACCACTATCTAGGCAAATTCAGCAGACGACAAATATACTGTTTTTTGGGGGTTTTTTTCGTTTGTTTGTTTGAATTTTGTGTTGTTGTTGTTGTTGTTTGTTTGTTTTTTGTATGTTTTGTTGTTGTTGCTGTTTTTTCAGAAAACAGGTTTGAACATTTGGAAATGTCAAATGGCGTCATCAGATTTGTCCCAGCATGCTAAGCATTAAGGGTGAAGAGAAGGACTATATGAAGTGCAATCCGAAAACATTACGGCCAAATATCATATGCGGGCAACGAAGTCACAAATCTGACTGCAAATCGTCGCGGTCTAATCAGGGATTGTGTTGTCCTCTCACAGTTTCTTTATGCACTGCAGCGCATATCAAGGAAATGAGACAACCCTGATCAGACCGCGCGAATTTGTAAGCAGGCCCCGAGGTTATAAAACTTTTTTCATACTCAACTCAGCTGAGCATGAAATTAGTTTTGCTAATAAATCTCAAATTACTAACAATTGCAAACTCTTTTTTACTAAACTTATCTGAGCATGAAAATTTCTCTGCTAATAAATATGAAAATGCCAGCTTTTGTTGGCATTTTCATATTTATTAGCAGAGAAAATTTCATGATCAGCTGAGTTGAGTATGAAAAAAGTTTTATAACCTCGGAGCCTAATCTCGATCTATGATGTTCGCATATAGTATAAGTGCGGTTTTCATGCACTGTGTATCAAAAATTACTTAATCGTTCAACACTGTTCAAGTGTTCCGGATATAGTATATAATTAATGCTAATGGATAGCATTTATCGGTATAACCACGTGTGGCTGTTAAGGATCATTCTCTACTAAATTCGTCCAAACATATTTTGTGACAAAGATAATTACTTCCTTTAGTATATATATATATATTGAACAGCTTGTTACCTCTGTTTACCAGAAGAAAATCATGAATTATTTATAAATGTACAGTGCTTTATAGACAGTTAGACTTTCTACACAAACACAAAACAAACACGTCTCAGAGCTATTGTAGAGCGCGGTAACGTACAAAGTAGGTGTAGACCGGGTCGCCGATATAGCGGTCCTGTGTTCGAATCTTTCTCATAGTGGAAGTCCTACTATAACAGACCTATGTGAAATGTATACTTCTGAGCCATTGCTCTAGATAAGGCACTTTTTAACGATAATATGGTGATATGTTTCTATTTCTCCACAAAATCTTTTACACTTTAAGAAAACACGCCTATTCAAATATATAGAAATTTTCACCTAAAAAAAAACTAAAAAAAAAATACAGATAAAATACTCTGATATTTTTCATATTTCTGCTCAAAACATAGATTGTGGGTACTCGTTAGAGCCGCCTCGCCGAGGCGGTTCTAACGAGTACCCACAATCTATGTTTTTGAGCAGAAATAAGAAAAATAATAAATACCCTGTAAACCCCAGTTTTACTACATAAAAGTGGGGTTTAAGGGAGTCAAAATTGTAAAGACATGTTTTCGTGATGAAAAATAAGATATAACATTTATCTGAGAATACCTCTTAATTTTAGCTAGACATTACTTGCTCAGTTTTAAATATAGAGAAAAAAAGCAGAAAGTAGATTTAAAACAGATCAATGCGGTATAGAAGACTGATAGAAATAACAATTAAACAGTAAAGATGGTGTCCAGGTAGTGCCACAATCACAGAACACAGTCTACCAATGACGCTGAGAGAAAAAGTTCACAAACCACAACACACGTTACACATCACGAAACCACGCCTATATAATGTTGACCCCCTTAAACCCCATTTTATATATGAAACTGGGGTTTACAAAGGTATACATTATTTTTCTTATTTCTGTTCAAAAACATAGATTGTGGTACTCGGTAGAACCGCCTTTCCGAGGCGGTTCTAACGAGTACCTATAATCTATGTTTTGAGCAGAATATGAAAAATATCAGATTTTTTATTTGAAAGTTTTCATTTTGGTGGTCAAATTTTCAGTATATTTAAATATGCTTGTTTTCGTAATGAACCGAGAAGGACCCACCATACACAACAATAAGACAACAAACAAATTAGGTCATCGTGAAACTCAGGTTCCGACATTCCTTTCCGCAGAAGTGTTTTAAAGCTACCGTTAGGTTTAAGAATCGATAAACTCTACCGTACATAGCAGTGCAATCTCGTTACTCTTTGTTTTTTGGGTTTTTTTTCTTGCAAAACTTTTTCATCATATTAACATTTTATCATCATCCAGAAATTACTGAAATATCGTTTATGTGATGTTTACACACTGAACTTGAAAAACATACCTGAGAATTATTGTATGCTTTTTCGTTGATACATTTGGTTTTTCAACAGGTGTCATACACGGAGACGTAAACGAGCAAAACCTTGTGATGAAAGAAGTTCCGAATCAAGATGACGTACCAATAAAAGAACGTGTTCACGATGTTGCCTGCATACTAGATTTCTTTGATGTAACATGTACTTACCCGGTGTTTGACGTTGGTATCAGTATAATGTATACGTCATTGGATGCACCAGAAGATATACAGCTTGATGTAGGAGGTTATTTTTTGTCCGGTTATCAAACCTTTGTCACACTTAATGATGCAGAGTTTGACAGTTTAAAGGTAATCGTTTGTGCCAGGCTATGTCAGTCACTTGTTTATGGGGCTCACGGTTATATGTTAGATCCAAACAATACATACTTACTCACAACAGAAAAGCGAGGCTGGAAGTTTCTTCATAGACTGTGGAATGTAAAGAAAGAAGAGCTACAAAGAAAATGGAGAAATCTGATGCTATGTGCTGACAGTGGTCATCAATAGATTATTGGAAACTGACTTCACGCTGTAGAAGTCATATATCTTGATTATAGGGATTAAACATGTTTTTTCATGCATTAACATTCGCTAGGTCCCGTGGGAGGTGTTGAAAACCGAGGCCAAAGGCCGCGGTTTTCAACACCTCCCAAGGGACCTGGCGAATGTTAATGCATTAAAAAACATGTTCGATCGCTATTTTTGCATAAAAACTGAAAACATTTGCTACATTTCGCGTTATGTCTTGCATTATTTTGTTTCGCCTTTTCACCTATGTCTCGCGAACGCAATTTCTACGGACTATGCTTGTTCTAAGGCCGGACAGTACAAGTCTCGTAATGGCAGCAATTCTATGGCCCCGGTACGAGCATACTGAACGTTGCGTAGGCGTGCATTAATAGCGTGTGAATTGCCTTGTTAATACAAGGCTTTTCGCCGGTTAATGCACGGCTGTTAATAACGAGTGACACTGCTTTTTATGCAATAATACGAGTATCTCTTGAAGTTTGACGTGTGTGGTCGGGCCCATCGTGGTGCGACAGGGATATTCTTGTGCTCTGTCTGCAGATCGCCACTGAGCCCTCAGCTTTATTTCATCTTAAACTGTGATTTGATGTGTTTAAATGTAATGTACTACTATTGAAATAGACGCCACTATGCCCACTAAACACAATTTTTGTTTATTTAGATGTATACATTTCATTAATATCTGTTTTATGATGACATAAACTAATATTTTGTAGACTTGGTGCAGATCTTATTGTATCAGTTCCAGAGTTCATTATTGACTTAGCTCGGTCATAATTACACGTGACATATCATGCAAAATTAACGTCATGTTTATTTCTGATCATCACACTCTTGTCATACGTGTGAAAACAATAATATACATGGTGTTTAATTTAAACCATTCTCCCATCATTTTCACATCTTGCATGTATTCACATCATAACGGTACTTATCGATATATACTGAAACTAAATATATTAACTGCGAAGTGTCATACAGGTTTTCCGACCCAAAAACCAAGAAACAAAGATGTACTGAAACGCTTCTGGCCCTCTCGACATGATCTGATTGCATTTCACATGTTATATATTATTTATCATCTTGCAGTCTTCAAAAATGTTTCAACGAGTGTGTAATACATGGGGTATCCAGATAAAGAGCTGTTACTTATTTCTCAACGAAAACCAGATCATGAAGACATCAAGTTAAAGAGTTGTTACATATTTCTCCACGAAAACTAGATCGTACGGATATAAAGATAAACAGGGTCAGTATGTGCAGGTCATCTAGGTATATGTGTACAGCTGATCAGGGTCAATGTGCGCAGTGTATCTAGGTCAATTGTGCAGTCGATCAGGGTAAATCTGTGTTGTATGTCTAGATTAATGTGTGCAGTTGATCAGGGTGAGCCGGCCTCGGTGGCTCAGTTGGATGCGCCGTCCGACTGGAGACCAGGAGGTCGCGGGTTCAACCCCCGCCGAGGTCGGCAACATTCTTTCGTGGAGATTGATCATGAAATATTTTCTACGGTCATTCTCTCCCTTCCGCTGATTCAAGAAGGGCAGTTGTCAGTTTCTGGCGAAAGAATGTGCACAATACTGGTGAACCGCTTAGAGGACTAAGTCTGCCCAGTAAACGTGTGGTTAGGTAAACTGACCGCGCTCGACATGACCCCATTGGGTTGACTGGGCCGTTAAACCTCAACACAAACAAACAAGTTGATCAGGGTCAATGTGTGCATTGTATCCATATCAATATGTGCAGATGATCTACGACAGTATATACAGTTGATCCAGGTCAGTGTACAGTTGATCCAGGACAGTATGTGCAGGTGATCCAGGGCAGTATGTACAGTTGTTCCAGATTATTATCTGCAGGTGATCCAGCCCAATACATGCAGTTGATCAGGGTCGATGTGCGTAGTGTATCTAGGTCAATGTCTGCAGTCGACCAGGGTAACAATGTGTGGTTTATCTAGGTCAATATGTGCAGCTGACCCAAGTAAGTATATGCAGTTGATCCAGGTTATTGTATGCAGTTGATCCAGGAGAGTATGTGCAGGTGATCCAGGTCAGTGTTTGCAATTGATCCAGGCCAGTATGTGCAGGGGGTCCAGGCCAGTTTGTGCAGATGATCCAGGTCAGTATTTCCAGGTGATCTGGTCAAGTGTGCAGTTGGTCAGGGTCAGTGTGCGTAGTGTATCTAGGTCAATGTGTGCAGTCGATGCAGTTGATCCTGCTCAATACGTGCAGTTAACCCAAGTCAGTATGTGCATTTGATCCAGGCCAGTGCGTACAGTTAATCCAAGTCATTGTGTGCAGTTAATCTAGGTCGCTGTGTAGAGTAGATCCAGGTTAGTATGTACAGCTGATCCTGGTCAGTATGTGCAGATGATCCAGGTTAACGTTTGCAGTTGATCCAGGTCAGTATATGCAGGTGATCCAGGTCAATGTATGCAGCTATCTAGGGTCAATATGTGCAGTGTATCTAGGTTTATGTGTGCAGTCGATCAAATTCCATGTGCGTAATGTAAATAGGTCAATTTGGGCAGTCGATCAGGGTCAGTGTGTGTAGTGCATCCAGGTCAGTTGGTAGTCGATCAGGGTCAATGTACGTAGTGTAGCTAGGTCCATGTGTGCTGTCGATCAAGGTCAATGTGCGTAGTGTATCTAGGTCAATGTGTGCAGTCGATCAGGGTCAATGTGGGTATCTAGGTCAGTGTGTGCAGCTGATCAAGGTCAATGTGCGTAATGTAACCAGGTCAATGTGTGCAGTTGATCATGGTCAATGTGTGTAGGGTATCCAGGTCAGTGTGTGCAACTGATCACGGTCAATGTGCATTGTGTATCCAGGTCTATGTGCGCAGTTGATCAGGGTCAATGTGCATAGAGTATCAAGATTAGTGTGTGCAGTTGATCAAGGTCAATGTGCGTAATGTAACCAGGTCAATGTGTGCAGTTAATCATGGTCAATGTGTGTAGGGTATCCAGGTCTATGTGTGCAGTTGATCAAGGTCAATGTGCGTAATGTAACCAGGTCAATGTGTGCAGTTGATCATGGTCAATGTGTGTAGGGTATCCAAGTCAGCGTGTGTAGTCGATCAAGTTCAATGTGCATAGTGTATCCAGATCAGTGTGTGCAGTTCATCTAGGTCAATGTGCGTAATGTAACAAGGTCAATGTGTGTAGTTGATCATGGCCGATGTGTGTAGTTTATCCAGGTCAATATGTGCAGTTGAAGCAGGTCAGTATATGCAGTTGTTCCAGGTAAATGCGTGCAGTTAATCCCGGTGTGCAGTTTACCCAGGTTATTGTTTGAAGTTGATCCATGTCAGTATGTGCATTTGATCCAGATCAATGTGTGCAGTTGATCCAGGTCAGAATGTGCAGTTAACCCAGGTCGTTCTGTACAGCTGTAGATGCGCAGCCTGACCTGTATAATTCAATCATGCCTTTATGTCATTTTGCCTGACAAGCTGTAATTATCGCGCAAGGTGAATTAATTTTCTCTTGGCTATATTGTATAAATGGATGATGATATCTTCATAATTATAGGGACGGCATATTTTTTCGTTGTTAAATCAGAATTACGCTTCATAAGGTGGAGAAAATAAACGTTATCCTACAAGCAAATAACAAAGCTCCAATGTCAGCGGAATCTATACATTTTCAAGATAGTCAGCGCCGTGAAGATTGTTTTTGCCTCCCTTCTTGAAAGGAGTCTACACTAAAACGAAATGATTTGCCCCCAAACAGCGAAAGTGTATCAGTTCCCTTTATTAACCCTTGCCTTGCTGAATAAATTAATATGCCACGCTCTCTTCTAATTTCCAGCAAATCAGATTACTTGACCCGGGTTTTTGATAGAAATTCACATATTTAATGACAAACAGTGCAGATACAGATCAGTTGGCTTCTTCAGAAGCCACCTGATCTGGATCTACACTGTTTGCTAGGACAGCAAGAGAAGGTTTTTGTTAAAAGCATGCAAGTTGATACATTTTCTACACATACATTTCTAGATAAGGTTAATAGCTATGGTATTACTGAAAACAAATCTGGACCCAGTTCGTCAAAGCATCGTTAGCTTACCGAGCTCGTAAGTGGTCAAACTATAAACTGTTCTAGTAAGTATAATGTCGAATTCACAGGTATTTTTGCTGAAAAAATGTGAGTAGCTTTTGCAAATGCAAAAGCTACTCACATTGTTTCCGCAAAAATATTAGGGTATATGCCATATTTAATGATCAAAGTTTTAACGATACGTTAACTAACCACATCGTTAGTTTTGAACCACTGGGCTCTGAACTAGTTTAGTAATTGATCTATCCAGGAAATGATCCCAGGTTGCTAATCTCAATCCACGTAACTTCAGGTTTCGATAAATTCTGGTTACAGTAATATCCCAGCTAGCATTCAACTTAAATCTACATTTGATCGTTGTTGGTCCGACCGTTATCGGTTCAGTATTGATTTAAGTAGAATGCGAACTGAGATATATGATTCAAAGTAAATAAGGGAACTCAGGAACTGATACAATCAGATCCACATCAAGCCCCCGCCCCCTCCCACCTCTCATCAAAGGGAAGGATAGACAAATACAATAAAGCAGCCACAAAATGAACAGACGGCAAGCAGAGCTGGCAATTCTTTCCCAAAACGGTGGGAACTCTGTTACCCAAACTTATCAATTTACATAACTATTTAAAGAAAAACATTAGAAAGTGAAACACTATATAACAATTAACAAAAAGTACCACAATGAAAGTACCGCCTTGGAACGGTCAGTAATGAATTACTTGGCGGCTTAAGCTAGCTTAATGCGATCCCAACATTCGCCCTCAGCTTTCATAGTGGTAGAAACATATATTTGTTTGGTCCTAAAGGAGGTCTTCCAATTCGTCCATGAAATCATTACGGGCAATCGATAAATCACAGATGAAGTCTTTTATAAAGCGAAAATGAGGACTCAACAGAACCAACGTGTTGAGCCAATTGGAGATCCCTGGATTGTAAAACAATATCTCTGGAACACTTGAGCAAAAGAAAACCACCAGTTAAAATCCCGTTAAACTGAGAAACAGACATAAAAGAAATCCGGCCCAGACCATCTATTAAATAGTTTTTTGGTCGGGACCACCATATAGTCTGAACCCCGACCACCGGCGTGCAATTCAAGAGGTAAGCAAAATGGTCAACCGTGATTGGATTAACCGCTAAGCAAGGAGACTATTATATGACATTAATGTTATACCCCTTTCGTTTACAGCATCTAACAATTGTACTAAAATAATCAGAAAATTCAGGTTAATACTGTTCGCATAAACGAAGAAGACCAAAACAATTAATAAATGCAAATCTAAAAATGCTGCTGCACTTTAAGAAAATTGGTCTTCTTGGTTTATGCGAAGAGTAACATTGGTCTTCTTGGTTTATGTGAGTTGTAATATTGGTCTTCTTGGTTTAATGAGAACAGTAAAATCGGTTCTCCTTTGTTTATGCGAGCAGTAACACTGGTCTTCTTGATTGTGCGAACAGTAAAATTGGTCTTTTTGTTTTATGCGAACAAAAATATTGGTCTTCTTGGTTATGCGAACAGTAAAATTGGTCTTCCTGGTTTCTGCGAAGAGTAAAATTGGTCTTTGGCTTATACGAACAATAAAATTGCTCTTCCTGGTTATGCGAACAGTAACATTGGTTATCATGGTTTATTCGAACAGTAAAATTGGTCTTCTTCGTTTATGGGATCCAAATCAACCAGGTAAGTCATATCGTCTGATCATGGACGTGGCTGTAGGTGTTAAATTCTACAGTACCAAGTTATTCTGCAAGAACAGGCACATGCTAATCTAGGGTGCCGCTGTCCGCATATGCACCGAAGACACCTTTCCCCATGCACGGCTCATACACAAATGATCAATAGCTCTCGCCAGGCCGTACGAATACTCAAGCTGGTGAGGTTCTCGCCGGGCTGAGCGAATACGCAGGCTGGTGAGGTTCTTGCCAGACTACACGAATACACAAACTGGAGAGGTTCTCTGAACTGTTAGCAAAAATAACTAGTTCGGGACTTAACTTTTACTCGATTGAATCCCAGTCCCCCTTTATTCTGATGGCAAATGTCCAAACAAATCGGTATATTGACCAAACTTGGAACGGTCAACAGAATAAAATGTGTGTGTGTGTGTGTGTGTGTGTGTGTGTGTGTGTGTGCGCGCGCGCGCGCGTGTGTGTGTGTGTGTGCGCGCGCGCGCGCACGGTGTGGGATGGAGACTTATACTAGATTTACTCGCGGGAAACTAATTCTGATGCAGCTCGTAATTACAAATATTCGTTAGATCTGAGAAGGAGTCCTCTACTTCATTAGTAAAAATCACGGCAACATACACTGAATCTAAAAACTGTTGTGAAACTATTGTCCTATAAGATGGACCATAGTCGGTCGACTACAGCATTCAATAGCCAGGTGTCAGCCTTATAAAACCGATCGAGATGGAAACAGCCTTCTAAAACAGATTGAGAAGGGAGCAGCCTTCTAAAACGGATTTAGAGTAGCTTCTAAAACAGATTGAGAGGTAGGAGCCTTTTAAAACGGATTGAGATGGAAGCAGCCTTATAAAACAGAGTGAGAAGTGTGAGCAGTCTTCTAAAACAGACTTAGAAATGAGCAGCCTTCTAAAACAGATTGAGAACGGAGCAGTCTTCTAAAATAAATTCAGAAGGAGCAGCCTTCTTAAACAGATTGAGAAGGGAGCAGCCCTATAAAACAGATTGAGACGGTAGCTGCCTTCTGAACATATTGAGAAGGTAACAGCCTTCTAAAACAGATTGAGAAGGGAGCAGCCTTTTAAAACAGATTGAGAAGGTAGCAGCCTTCTAAAAAAAATTTAGAAGGTGGCAGCCTTCTAAAACAGATTAACAACGGAGCAGTCTTCTAAAACAAATTAAGAAAATAGCAGCCTTCCAAAACAGATTGTTAAAGTAGCACACTTGTCCTCATACCCAGTCTACGGGAAAATGTAATGCCTTATGTATCTCTAGATAAGAGGGTATTAACCCTTGTCCTGCTGAATAAATTAAGATGACATGCCCATTTCTAATTTCAGCCAATCAAATTACTTGATCCGTATTGTTGCTATAAATTCACATACTTAATGGCAAACAGTGCAGATCCAGATCAGTTGGCTTCTTTAGAAGCCAACTGATCTGGATCTACACTGTTTGCAAAGGCAGATTATATCCGGGTTCAGCAGGACAAGGGTTAAGTTCAATATTTTTTTCTTACTCCGCTATAGAAAATATGAGCCTTCTCATGATGAAACCAAATAAATGACATGTGCGCCCAGCAAAGACTCAAATCAACCTATGCATTCGCTCAGTCTGATCAGAGTCTTGCTGTGCACTCAATCGGTAGCTAAGGACCCAAGCTTTCTTCATGCAGACAGCAAAGACTCTGATCAGACTGGGCAGATGCCCAGGCTGATCCGAGTCTTCGCTGGTCGCACAAGTCTTATTGTAGATTTTGTCGTGCGCTGGTTCATATATATTGCGGGTACTCATAAGAAGCGCTTATGACAAGATTCAACATGTTTCTGTTGAGAACTAAGAAACTTTGAATATTCTGATTCAAAAACTGGCTTATCTAGAGCTATGACTAGAAAGCATTCATTTCACACAGGCGTTTTAAAGTAATGCTTTTGTTAGCATTTCTATTGTTGAGTTTGGCTGATATCCGTATTTGCAACAATGGGGATGCCGAAATTCAAAGAGGAAGAGTCCAACTAAGGTTTTCAACGGCAAACTTGAGATAACATTACCGTAGTGAAATTTAAGAAGCACTGCATCTTTTTGGCGGACTCAGACCATTTTTACCCGTACGATAAATCATTATACAATTTTAAATATTACTCAATAATCAGTACTTAGAACGCATGACAATCATAATTATTTATAGCAATTAATATTGAATGATTATAAATATGCGATAGAATCCGAGGACCCACACGATATCGGCACGCATACTTGGTATTGCACAATAATTCGAATGCCTTCTATGTTACCGTTATGTGACATGATATCGCACTAGTGCAAAAATGATATCGCTTTTGTAATATCAATTTTGCACTGTTGTAAGAATTGCTGTCAGGTAAAGAATTTTCACAGACTTTTGATATAAAGCATTTAATCGAGCAAAACTATTTTTAATGATATAATAAAAGGGTTATTGCACTGATATTGGTAAATAATGTCCTTCGTTGGAATATCTTCGGACACTTGCAAGCTCGTGTCCTTCGATATCCCAACTCGGGACAATAGTCACAAATATCAGTGCAATAACCCTATAATATTGTCAAAAATTGTGTAGTTCTAGGACGCAAACTTACTATATCTATATCAACCGAAATCGTTTTGACAGAGGGTAACCAGACGACGCGAAGATTGTCCTGTGAGAAGTATTTTTATTTTATTATTATAGCTTTATTTGAAAGCCTTCTTTTCTCAGTCCGAAACGGCCGAAATGCGTTCGGGACTGAAATGGGAACCTACAAATAATTACTTGCAGCATCTAAATGTTGTGCGCCATTTGATCCGATTCTGCATATGTTACCTTAGTTATTTCGGTAGTACCGAAAAGGCTGCGTTGGGGTTGTGCAGTCTGGTCGGTGTATCCCTAGTTTGCGCTGATTACAGCTGCTGTCGAGAGGACTGAGCAGACTGCGCAAGTCATGTGCAGTCTGATCAGGGACTCTTTGTAGTAGGCGCAAAGTGTAGCTTTGGTGTGAATAAGAACAGTGCAGGATCGTACAGTCAGCCCTCTTTATAACGACTCTCGATACAACGACAAAACTCGTTATAATGACAATTTGAATGTCACGAAACCTTCGCTCAAGAGGTAATGAGAAATTATGCAAAAATATTGCATTAAAACTTAATAAACGTATGTTTTGGAAATTTGTTAGAAATGCCTCACTGAGGCGATTCTAACAAATTTCCAAAACATATGTTCTATGAGGAAATAAGAACAAAATAAGGTCTATCTTTCATAACAATCTGTTCATTTAGGATTCTTTACAACAGCAAATTCATTTTAATGGCAACATCTTTGCGAACAAATGCAGTTGTTGTAACGAGGGTTCACTGTACTTGCTGATTTAAAACGTGGAAGCGGCAATACTATAGAGGATCAAGCCGTTTAAATATAAACATTACGAAAGCATGCCTATTCAAATATACTGAAAATTTTACCACCAAAAAATAAAAATCTTCAGATAAAAAAAATCTGATATTTTTCATACTTCTGCTCTAAACAGAGATTGTGGTACTCGTTAGAACCGCCTCGACGAGGTGGTTCTTACGAGTACCCACAATCTATGCTTTTGAACAGAAATAACAAAAACAATGCATGCCTTTGTAAACCCTTGTTTTACCATATAAAAGTGGGATTTAAGGGGATCAAAATTATATAGGCTTGTTTTCGTGATGGAGGCGCTGACATATACGCACGAACATACAAGCATACACCCACCCACAGACATATGTACTTAGGAGATCGAGAACGTGCGCGTGTACACAATTCCTGTAATTGATTTAAGTAAGAATAATTTCAGACGCACATACATTTGTAAAATAAAATTTGTCTTCTGATAAGGGCAATTGAAGTATTCCTCGGCTAAAAAAAATGTCGTCTGATTAGGGCAATTCAAATATTCGTCTGCGGAACTGCGAATCCAGATACTGAGGTATTGGAGTCGGAGTTGATTCAATACTACTCTCCCTCCATATTATGATTTATCATTTTAAATGGAGTTTGCTTATGATGTTTGGCGAGCGACGTTGCAGACACATACTGGATGCTCATGTCGACGGCACCGACGTCGACAATAGGGATATAGCTCACGGATGAGCCACGTCGATGCCAGCGATAGATTGATCATGGCGTTGATGATTCCGCCGCGACGTCAACGACTTGGTGACGTCGTCATTGTAGAATAATAGTATAGTCACATAATAGCATATTTCATCTTGTGTTATTGTAGAATGTATAGTTAGTGTGTGTATTGTTCTATTCAAGGAAAGGCCCTCTTTCCACTGTCCCTACGGTACGGCCCGAATCTATTACGATACCCCTGGGCTTAGCCGCTGACACGCCAGCCTCAGCCAGTACCTCAAGTGGTTGAATACTAATTAGTGATCAAATAAATAATTAGAAATAGATGAAACGCGCGGATATGATAGGTAAGTTGGGCGAGCTTCCAACATAGTATTGTTTGTAGAAATCTTCCGACTTGTGTTAACCCTTGTCCTGCTGAACCCGGATATACCTTGCTTTTGCAAACAGTGTAGATCGAGATCTGGATCTGCACTGTTTGTCATTAACTATTTGAATTTATAGCAACAATCTGGATCAAGTAATTTGATTGGTTGAAAATTAGAAGTTGGCGTGTTATCTTAATTTATTCAGAAGGACAAGGGTTAATTCACTGCCGTCGCGCACAAGAATCATAACTATTATAAAAAAAAAATGATCTGCTAGCTTAAAAGACATCGCGATCTTCAAGATTACAGGGTATCGCGAAAAAAAGGCATTGGGAAAAAAGATAATAACATATCATCACGAAAACAAACCTATATAATGTTGACCCCCTTAAACCCCACTTTTATATAGTAAAACTGGGGTTTACAGGGGTATACATTATTTTACTTATTTCTGCTCAAAATATAGATTGTGGGTACTCGTTAGAACCGCCTCGTCGAGGCGGTTCTAACGAGTACCCACAATCTATGTTTTAAGCAAAAAATATGAAAAATATCGGATTTTTTTTTCTGAAAATTTTCAGTTTTTGGAGGTGAAATTTTCTATATATATGAATAGGCGTGTTTTCGTAATGCTATATGAAAAGTAGGTGTTTAGTGAAGTGGGAAGAGCAGTTGCTTCACATCGACATGGTAAAGTTCACCCACTCGGCTGTCATTAAACATTTAAGTAAACAAGCTAGGTTAATCAAGTTATAAACCAGTATAGTCTCCGATCGTGCTGGGTCCTTTATCGAGGCCGATAAGAATAGAAAATAGATATTGTTATAGGTATATGTGTAGTGTTTTACTATATGGTGTATATGTATTAAAAAATCTGAAAAGATTCAAACTTTGTTACAGTCCTTGTGTAGTGATACAATTAGGCGTCAACCAACGTCGCCCAACCATTACGAAAACAAGCCTATTCAAATACACTGAAAATTTTACCACCAGAAAATGAAAACTTTCCGATAAAAATTCTGATATTTTTCATATTTCTGCCCATAACATAGATTGTGGGTATTCGTTAGAACCGTCTCGGCGAGGCGGTTCTAACGAATACCCACAATCTATGTTTTTGAGCAGAAATAAGAAAAATAATGTATATCCTGTAAACCCCAGTTTTACCATATAAAAAGTGGGGTTTATGGGGGTCAGCATTATATAGGCATGTTCGTGATGCTGGAAATTAATCAAACACGAAGTCACCCTTGGTCCGTTTTGACCGCTCTAAGCTAAAAAGTAGTTACTTGTACTCATTAGAAGCGCATCGGTATATGTAACGAAATGCCGGCCTCGGTGGCTCAGTCCTGCGCGTCCGACTGGTGATCAGGAGGTCACGGGTTCGATCCCTGCCGGGTTTGGCAACCTTCGTTCGCGGAGATTGATCATGAAATATTTTCTACGGTCATTCTCTGCCTTCCGCTGATTCAAGAAAGGCAGTTGTCAATTTCTGGCGAAAGAATGTGCACAAATACTAGTTAACCGCTTAGACTAGTTAACTATTTCTAGGAAGAGGGTTATATTATGTTGTACTACTAACTTGTGCCCAATCCCATTGTTTAAATGACAATAACATATTTTTAATTTAACCGCTCAGAGGACTAAAAGTGCCAAGGAAAAGTGTGGTTAGGTAAACTGACAGGCTCGACATGACCCTAATGGGTTGGCTGGGCCGTAAAACCTTATTTCAGTGAAACATGTAACGTTATGATATTCCGAGTATTGTCGGATATTTATGAAATGAAATGTATCTGATTGGGTAGAGAATGATAAATATGACAGTGCCGTCGGGATAGCTTGGTCGGTAGAGCATCGGAACGGTATTCGGAGGATCCCGGGTGCGAGGTTGTATATGTTCATTACGAAAACACGCCTATTCAGATATATTGAAAATTTCACCACCAAAAACTGAAAGTTTTCGGATAAAAATTCTGATATTTTTCGTATTTCTGCTCAAAACATAGATTGTGGGTACTCGTTAGAACCGCCTCAACGAGGCGGTTCTAACGAGTACCCATAATCTATGTTTTAAAGCAGAAATAATAAAAATAATGTATACCCCTGTAAACCCCAGTTTTACTACATAAAAGCGGGGTTTAATGGGGTCAAAATTATATAGGTATGTTTCGTGATGTTCTTACCTGTGACATTTGGTGGCCGGTGTTCCTCCAGTACCCCATCGGTTTTTACGAAAGAATATGAAGATATGTTTCTTAGTCGGCTTGGAAAGGAAGAATCTCAATTAAGCAAGGGAAATAGTGACGGTTGTCGCTGGATAGATCGATCGACAAATAACCGACGTAGATTCACTCATTCGGTTAACACAGAAAGCAATGAAATAAGGTTAAACTTTAATGGCGCAGTTTTTGTCTGATAATATAAGAATGTGACATTAACGACCTGATAGTTCGGTTGGTATAGCATCGGAACGGTATTCAAAGGTTTCCGGTTTCGAGCGCCGGTACGGCTGTACATTCTACCACCCATCCCGTGACAAAGGCTATATTCTCAGAGCGAAACTTGCGAAAGTAACCGGTAAGCAATAAAAGCATTTGAAACGCATTCGTCTCCCTTTCATTTGTCTAAACTCTATTTTATCCAACCATATCCAATATCCTTGAGTTTGCTAGCACGCGCTAGCTGCTGCTACAGAATTAAATCGATCGCCTGAGCACTGCTTATAAGACGCCAACTCACAAATATCGGCTGCAGAATCACTGCGCCCTTCGGAGAATTAGTTAGCTTAATTTCACAAGCATCTTAGAAAAAACAGTTTGCTGATAAACGAGAGATAAACAAATATATGAGTGTTTTATAACTGTGCGAACCGGTGATCATCCTCAGGTGTGTAAAGGAAGAAGTTAACAGTAGCTTCGTAATCACGGCTAAGATATCTGGAGTTTAGTGAAATTCCAAGCAAAAGGAAAATGTTCATTTCAAATACTGACAGGTAAATTCTTTTTATTCATATATCATTTTGAATAAGAGGTTTACTGGGTAATTTTCGCTTTTTTATTTTCATTTAGAAAATGGTACTAACATAGTGACGTTTAAATATAGACTTAATTCCACTGTGTTTATTATGTCTTGCCGATTAAATGCAATCAACTGGGATTTTAATGCGATTATGACACTGCTGTGATTGTGATATGAACAGTGTAAGACCTCATAGTGAGAAATTTAGCGCTTTATTAAACCTCATTGTATTCCACTTGTAACCTATTAACAACATATGTGACAAGAAATGAAGACCTGTGCGACAGCGGACATCTTGAATAATCAATACACGTAGCGTATAAATTATATCGGCTATTATATCCCATTAGGATAATCTTTATAAGTTTCTTTTGATTTCTGCATCATATTCAGTTATTTTCCTTAATACAGCTTTAACGAGTTGTCAGCTAACAATCCCCGAAAACGAGAACGCTGTTAGAAGCGTTGCGGTCGCGGTGGAAGTAAACAGATGTTACGCAATTTAAAGTTAAATTTCAAGAGGAGATAATCTATCGGCAGTACCAGTTCTCACAGATCCTAATACAGTCGAACTTCAATGGCTCGAACATATTAGGGACCATGGAAATTTGTTCGAGACATGGGTAGTTCGAGCCACTGAGGGTTAATTATGACGCCAGGTCAGGAAGCAAATGGCGATAATTTAGGGAAATCTTTTCTATCTTCTATACAATAATGGTATGTTGAGTGTATTCATTAGAATCGCCTCGAGGCGATTCTAATGAGTACACACAACATACAATTTCATCGTAGAATAAGAAAATTTCCTAAATATTTAGAGGCGATTCTAATGAGTACACACAACATACAATTTCATCATAGAATAAGAAAATTTCCTAAATATTTCGAGGCGATTCTAATGAGTACACACAACATACAATTTCATCATAGAATAAGAAAATTTCCTAAATATTTGTTTTCTGGAGTTATCGGAAGAATTTCGTAGGGACTGAAAACGAGTTCGAACTAGCCATGGTAAACGAGCCATCGGTGTTCGAGCCATTGAGGTTTTACTGTATCAGTGTTTTGATCGTAAATTTTGTTTTGAGTACTAACTTATGTTTCGAGTAGTTTAGATTATGAATTACATATAACAATTATTTTGATAGGCTTGTCCGCGCAATTTTCATGGCCTTTAAGAACAGCACATTGCGTAAATCGCTTCCACCTATATCCTCCTTATTGATGACTTAGTAAATCTCCGAGAATGTCTGTAGCTCAATCATTACGTTAACAAGTCTATGTAATGTGAACCCCATGATGCCTTATAATATATTGTGAAAACTGTGGTATGCAGGAGTTTACATTATTAGGCAAATTACCAGAATGTGACAGTATTTAAACCAGCTTTTGAATGTGCTGTTTTATATTTAACTACCTTGTTTACTGCATACGTCTGTCTTAACTAGCATAATGGCCAAATTTTCCCATTTTTCTTATTATATGGTGATAATGACATGGTTTACACTACTGATCAAGATGAATATATTTTTCTGAGTTCTTCACAAAAACATATGCTGTGGTACTCATGAGAAGCGCCTCGCACAAAACATATGCTGTGAGCACACACAGAGAATATGTTTTATGGAGAAATTAGAAAACCATGTACATAGCTTGGTTACAAGTTCGCTTGTCTAGAGCCATGGCTAAGAAATATACATTTTACAGAGGTACAGTAAAACCTCAAAGGCTCGAACACCGATGGCTCGTTTACCATGGCTAGTTCGAACTCGTTTTCAGTCCCTACGAAATTCTTCCGATAACTCCTTAAAACAAATATTAAGGAAATTTTCTTATTTTATGATGAAATTGCATGTTGTGTGTACTCATTAGAATCGCCTCTTCGAGGCGATTTTAATGAGTACACTCAACATACCATTATTGTATAGAAGATGGAAAAGATTTCCCTAAATTATCGCCATTTGCTTCCTGACCTGGCGTCATGATTAACCCTCAGTGGCTCGAACTACCCATGTCTCGAACAAATTTCCATGGTCCCAAAGATGTTCGAGCCATTGAAGTTCGACTGTATGTTAACGTAATACCCTGGCTTTTAGACAGTTCTTTCTTTATCTATTACATTTGATAGTATTTTATCTTAGGTCCATCTTCGCACTATCATTTGGTTTGCTCAGTTATGTTATATCTTTGAACATATGTTGTTATCAATACGATAATAAAATTTGGATGCACAATGCGAGCCGGGAATGCCATCACGAAAACACGCCTATATAATGTTGACCCCTTTAGACCCCACATTTATATATCGTTAGAAGCGCCACGTCGAAACGGTTCTAACGAGTACCCACAATCTATGTTTTGAGCAGAAATGTGAAAAATATCAGAATATTTTTATCTGAAAATTTTCATTCTTTGGTGGTAAAATTTTCAGTATATTTGAACAGGCATACTTTCGTAATGCGGGTAACTTATCCACAGAAAAAGGTACCAAAACCATGGCATTAAGAGAACTGGATATACTTCGAGGATTTTCTTCTAGATTTTTACAATGGAGACATTTTTTTAGAATTCTTGTTAGCTATACTGTATTCCAGGCCACTTCTGAAAATGGATCTACTCTATCAGAAAAGAATTTGCTCCCAGAAGGCTATACAATTTTGACAGCGTTATCTCCTCTGAACCCAGAAAGTGTACCAATGTCCTTAAAAAATCGTGTTTTTGTTGTGCAACAAGGGGGAAAGAGTCTTTATAGCATCTGCTATTTTAGTAGGTTTTCATTTTGTTAAAGATTTTTTTGTTCGCAGCAGTGTTTGCTTTACTCTTTCGCTGCCAAATTTCAAACGACATGTGTCGTCTGCTTTTCTTTTTTTTAATAAACTATTGCTTGAAAAGAAGTTTATGTGTAAAGTTGAAAGACTGACTGTCAAACAACGTAGATCCAGATGAGGCGGCTCTTATGAGCCGTCTCATCTGGATCTATGTTGTTTGCAAAAGCCTATTATTATCGCCTATGGCAGTGAAGGAGTTAACGCAGTCGCACTAAAGGTTGAAACCTGAGCTGCTTTGGATGTAATAAAAATCACAGAAATATCAAGTTTATTCCAAATTAAATTTCCATTGACTGTCGGTTTGATAATATATTAGCCGTAGAATTAATTAGAAGAGTTCTTATATTCAAAGTTTCAAGAACATAATCTGTGCTTTTAACCCATTTATGCCGTGTGGACTCTTCGACCGTAACTCTTCGGACTGGTCAATTTGTAATAAATGGGGTTTGACAGGTTGTTATTATTTCCTCGCTTTGTAGAAATTCCAGTATTTTATGCAAACAATGTAGACCAAGATAATGTGCGGCGTCTGATCTGGGACTACACTATTTGCCAATGTCCTTTCTTATGGGACGCTAGGCATAAATGGGTTAATAAAAGTACGCTCGTATGAAGTTTGTGAAATAAAATATACTTGTTAATCATGGACAAGCAAACTGCAAGGTTTGTAAAGCTTATTTATGTTGCAAGCAGTAGTTAAAGCTTATTTATGTTGCAAGCAGTATTTAACTGGCAATATACTTACTTCCATTGACCTAACTTGGCTACGTAGCATAGCTAGTAAACTATTCAGACAATATTTTCTCCAGTAATAACCCAGTTCTCTGCAGCAGTTTATAATCAGGGCCCAGTTGTTCAAAGCGTCGTTAGCTTACCGAGCTCGTTAAGGGTCATTTCGTTAACTGTTTTAGCAGATTCAATATACAATATATTGATATTTTTTGCTGAAAAAATGTGAGTAGCTTTTGCACTTCAAAAGCTACTCACATGTTTTCAGCAAAATATTTCAGCATATTTGCGTTTCACTCGATGTAAATTTTAACGAATCGTTAACTAACGACGTCGTTAGCTTTGAACAACTGGGCCCTGACTAGGAGCAGTTGCATTTCACTTGGATATGGTATTTTCTAATACCAAAGGTAAGGTTATAGCGAATGTATGCCAGGTATCATTATGCAATATGCTCTATTATGCCATATACGCCATAATGCCATAAACGCACATCGACAGCTCAAACGAGCCTGCGCATCCGCATAAAGTACAGTGTAATAAGGGTCTTTTATGAAAACTGCGCATTTTGTTAAACTGTCTAACGACATATAACGTATCGCCTTCGTGAAGCTGACGATGCTTAGAACAACTCGATCTAAGGTTTTAACGATCCTGTGAATAATACTATAGTTGGACAGACTCGCTTGGCTTCTTTAGCATACATCCACTATGCAATTTAGGCACGACAGTCAAAAGTCTTCATTCCAAGTGAAGTAGGTAGATTCGCTCGCCCCTATAATTTGATGGTTGTTTACTGACCATGACGAGGCATGGGATTCCAATGTTTATAGCATAAACTTTTAGTATTGCCAAGTTGACGTATGCCAGTAAACATTTATATTTCCATTTCTTTTTCACGAACTATAATTTTGAGAATATGATTATTAAAAAAAGGAAAACATTTCTTCAATTATCTAATTGAACATTTCTAGTGTAGCGTCATTTCGTTTCTGTTTTTTTTTTTTTTTTTTTTTTTTTTTTTTTCATCTTTTAACATTTAAAAAATAGAGTTTAAAGTCCAGCTGTGTATTAAACCGGAGCGTTTGAAGTCCGTTGCATGTATTTTTTTTAAGAAGTCCGAAGAGTCAACTTCCCATGGCCCTTTAAAAGGAAGCCTAGAATGAAAGAGAAATGAGCTGCAATGTGAGAAAATGTACCTTCTGGCATGTGCGCCTAGCGAAATGCGGAGTCTCAAATCAGCCCGCGCATCTGCGCAATCTGTCCAATCTTCGTAGTCCGCATGAAAACTCATTGCATCATTGGCTATCCAACATGCGTCCAGTTAATATTCTGAAAAGACTGTGCAGGCTAATCTGAATCTTCACTAGGCGAACATGTTTGAAGGTACGTTCAAATGGCGTTCCAAATTCAGCATTTAAATCCGTTAGTAGTAGAGGTGTACTAGCTTTCATCTGAAACAATAACATATAGACTCTACATATAGAAATACAAGGAAACAATTGATGAAAGAAACATGAATCGTTGGACGGTTTGAAAATACAACCAGAGGGACAGGCTGAAAGTATAACCAGAACGTGTCGTTCATTCAAATCATTCAAAGCGCGCTATTGTGCTTACTGTTCGTTGCAACTTATAAACACGTACTACACGTACGTTCAGTATATTTATTGCATAAAAAGCAGTGTCGCACGTTATTAACAGCCGTGCATTAACCGGCGAAAAGCCGTGTATTAACAAGGTAATTCACGCGCTGTTAATGCACGGCTACGCAACTTTCAATATGTTCGTACCTGGGCCACAGATTGCTGCCGTTACGAGATGGGTACTGCCCGGCCTTAGAACGAGCATAGTCAGTGGAAATTACGTTCGCGAGACATCGGTGAAAAGGCGAAACAAAATAGTGCAAGAAATAACGCGAAATGTAGCAAATGTTTTCAGTTTTTATGCAATAATAGCGATCGAACATGGTTTTTCAATGCATAAACATTCGCCAGGTCCCTTGGGAGGTGTTGAAAACCGCGGCCTTCGGCCTCGGTTTTCAACACCTCTCACGGGACCTGGCGAATGTTAATGCATGAAAAACCATGTTTGATCCTATAATAACACACAAAACTTTCACCAACGTCTTACTGATAATTCAAAGTGCTTTACCCAGGTATAAAACAATAGATTTTGACTCCACTGTCAAATTATCTTGTGAACATAATTCAGACATACCTGTCGCTGTGATCTTTGGATGGTACAACTTATATTGAACGAATGTGCTTACTCTGGCAAAGCCTGAGATTCCCATGTCTTGCATTAAAATTTCACTAATCTGCATGTGATGTAAGGGCCAATAAACAGTACGTTGTACTTCCGTTAACAGTACTTTTGGTCATATTTGGGTGATTATAAATTGATATAATTCCTGTGTAAATGAAAATAGAACTATCATGTTAGACGTGTGATAATATGAGTGTTGGACTGTAAATTGCCCAAGCATTTCAAGATTACCATGGTTACATGTATTATCGATACATGGTCTTGATACTTAAATTTTGTATTTCTAATCGTGTTTCGATCAAGTATACCTCTGTGAGCTTACTTAAACACACAAGCACTCACGCACACACATACAACTATATATATATATATATATATATATATATATATATATATATATATATATATATATATATATATATATATATATATATATATATATATATATATATATATATATGTATATATATATATAATGACAAATCACCTAATTTTAGAATGTTTTAAATTAAAGATATTGTTTTGATGACATAAATGTTGAATACTGCAAGCCCAGTCAAAGTTCCTATTAGTTCAAAAGTTACCTGCAGTCAAAGTTATAGTAACTTGTGCTTCCATTTTATAGTTCAGGAAAAGAACTTTCTCACGTTGTATTTTTTCATGAGGTAAATGGTTTCTTATTGTTTCTTTTTCTTTTTATTTTTATTCTTATATTAATCTCCATAGTTTTATTCCAGACTGGTTGTGTTGATTAAAATAATATATATTCTATTAATATCATATATTTAGATGATATATTCAAGCAAGCATTTTACTATTTAAAGTTCTATGAATACTTGAATATTAAAGTGCACGATACAGATCACTATAATGAAATAAAGCTTATCCAAAAAAAAAAGTTTGTTAAGTACCTTTCAAACGAATCTTAATATATAAAATTTAAATAGAATGATTTTAATTAACTTACGTATTTTGTTTTATTTGAATTTAACGTTTTAAGTTTAACTTGCAGTTAAAACATATTAATTCTAAGAACTTTTCTGCATTAACGCAATTATGAAGGGAATCTGTTTATTTCTTCATAAACTACCTGAACATTTTTAAGCTATATCATATTTAAGACAGGATTCGTAAGAACGCATGACGTTATTCGTTCATTATGAATATTAATAAGATGAAAATGAACAAAAAACAACTTCAAATCTCAATATTTTTGTATAAGTACCGAAGGTTATTTCAAAGGGGTTTCACCACTGGATTGAGCTATTTGTTTTTCGAAATCAAATTTCTACCCTACTGTTCTTTTCTGTTAGGTGATGTCATTTGTCGTAGATATTCCACGTCATAAAAACATGCCTTTTGACTCCCTTAAACCCCTATTTTATGTAGTAAAACTTGGGTTAACAGGTGTATACATTATTTTTCTTATTTCTGCTTAAAACATAGATTGTGGATACTCGTTAGAACCGCCTCGGTGAGGCGGTTCTAACGAGTATCCACAATAATAATTTTGAGCACAAACATGAAAATATCAGAGATTTTTATCTGAAAATGTTCAGTTTTTGGAGGTGAAATTTTCTATACATTTGTGTTTTCGTTATGAGGAGGCATAAAAGTATTAGAGAGCATAAATGAGAGGTGTCGAGAGTTTATAACGTTTTTTTTTTTTTTTTTTTTTTTTTTTTTTTTTCTTAAATATGTAGTCCGTTTCTAGCGAGTTCTTTTTGGTTTAAAATAAGTGAACCTGTATAACTAAACGCATTGAAGGTAATTCCACTATTATAACAAAACAGCAACTTAAGATAGAAAACCGTGGTTGGGAATTTAAAGACCAATCATATTAGAGGCCCCGTGGCCAAGTGAACATTTTGACTGCGGTACTGCAGGTTGTTGCTTCATGACCAGTTCAGAACCTCAACTGAATAACTCTCTCTATTCACCCAGGGGAAGGTTGAAGAAGAGGATTAGGTCCCGCCTTTCATGTGCTGTATTTAAGACATGGTGGGATTTGACACCCAAGGTTCTGACGGCCGCAAGGCTATAAAATTGACCTGTACCATATACAGTATACCCTCAATGGCTCGAACACGGATGGCTAGTTTACCATGGATGATGCGAACTCTTTTTTTTTCAGTCCCTACAAAATTCTTCCAATAGCTTAAGAAAACAAATATTTAATGATTTTTTCTTATTTTATCATGGAATTGTATGTTGTGTGTACTCATTAGAATCGCCTCGATGAGGCGATTCTAATAAGTACACTCAACATACAATCATTATGTAGAAAATCGAAAAGTTTTCCTGAAATTATCGTTATTTGCTTCCTGAACTGAAGCTATGATTAACCCTCAGTGGCTCGAACTACCCATGTCCCGAACGAATTTCCATGGTCCTTAAGATGTTCGAGCCATTGAGGTTTGACTGTAAATGGATTCTAACAGGAATGATCTTTGACAGCAATGAACACACTCATAAAACTGTGTTTGTTTGTTGTTTTTAGTTTTTTTTTTTGTTTTTTTTTTTTTGTTTTTTTTTTTTTTTTTTTTTTTTGTTGTTTTTTTGTTGTTGTTGTTTTTTCTGGGACAGACTAGCTAGTTTCGTCCAGCTAGGTCTCATCAGTGACCCTCAAATGAATTTTCTAAAAACTCGGGATGGGCGCAATGTTCCCGAAGGATTTGACAGCATAAACTACACAATAGTGAAGTACGGGAGACGTTTGAACGACACTGACACCAGCTGTAGTGAAGATGGATAGACTGCAAAAGATTTAATTTATCCTAAGAACAAATGATGGAGTAGACTGAACATATTACTGCAACAGGCACTCGTTTTTCTGTCAACAAGGCATCGTCATTTTTATTCTTAAGAATATCTGACAATGAACGCCAAAACAAATGTAAAGCAAGGGAGTTAAGAATTCCATATATACGTTTTGGGAGCGAAACTTATTTATTACTAAGTAACTGCACCAAGAAACCGATACGATCAGCTTCACAACTAAAGGGAACTACAATTTAACAGCCACAAAAAAAAGCTCCTTCTGAAAAAGGGAGCTAATCAAAAAGGGAGCTACCTTTTAAAGTAGACCTCTTTTCAAAAGCGAGACAAACGCATTTTGACAGCTTTGTTCATCTGAAAGTGTATCTGTTGTTCTTAAGATTCATTTATTCAAGAATTTATTCATAGTAGTCATTGTCAAAACAGCTCTGAGAAAACTTATGCAAGGGTAACAACAGGGCGTCGACCTTTGAAAGCAAGCATAACTGTTTTACTTTGGTCTACTTTTCATCTTCCGTTCTTTATTCTAAACAATCGTGCATTTGTTCGATTTGCGCTTGTTTGGTTTTGTCTGTTTCCTCTTCCTCTTCGTGTCTGGGATGGGCTGCGGCTTGTGATTGTGACTATCCCTGGCCTTTTCTCTTACCGTTTTTGATACAATAAAATCTATCAGGAAAACGTGTGGATATGGTCAATTGTCGTCAGCGTTTTGCATACCTTCCTTTGTCCATTGCATTTGCTTGTTTTTGCATGTAGTACTGTTTCGTGCAACATGTAAGATGACCCAATGTGATGGCATTTATAAAATAATTCGCATGTAGATGTTGGTCAACATACACTGAGTTTGGCCTTTGCCAGCTTTACATCGTCAGCCTATTGCATTTAAATTGATGACGTTGATGTAAACCTTTTTTTTTTTTTTTTATTTATATGACGGTGAACATATTAAAGTAGCCATAAGTAACTGTTTGAATTTGACCGTCATACGCGCTGATTGATAAATAATGAAAACAGGGAAACAGTAATACCAAAATGGTGTTGGATATTTATTATTTTTCTATGAACAGGCTCTATAAAATCGAGACTGATAATTTTGATTATTGCATAAAAAGCAGTGTCGCACGTTATTAACAGCCGTGCATTAACCGGCGAAAAGCCATGTATTAACAAGGCTATTCACGCTTTAATGCACGGCTACGTATGGTCGTACCTACAATATGATCGTACCGGGGCCACAGATTTGCTGCCTTTACGAGATGTGTACTGCCCGGCCCTAGAACGAGCATAGTCTGTTGAAATTGCGTTCGCGAGACATCGGTGAAAAGGCAAAACAAAATAGTGTAAGAAATAACGCGAAATGTAGCGAGTGTTTTCAGTTTTTATGCAATAGTAGCGATCGAACATGGTTTTTCAATGCATTAACATCCGCCAGGTTCCTAGGAGGTGTTGAGAACCGAGGCCAAAAGCCTCGGTTTTCAACACCTCCCTCGGGACATAGCGAATGTTAATAATGAAAACCCATGTTTGATCCCTATATTGACTATCTTTGCCTCTTTACCGAATAAAGAAATCAAATGCAACATGGTGACCTATGGGTAAAACTACCTACTTCTTAATATTTGGTCGTAATTATAATAATAGTGATAAATAGAAAACGTTATATCAGTATTTGATTATATATTATAAGTATTAATAATGGTTTTAAATGGAGCGAGAATTTTAATTGTGTGACATGTAACAGTTAACGTTTATTGATACTTTGTTATGATGCACTGCTATCATGACTAAAATTATAATATTACATTTGATTTTATATCAATGTATGAACTAAACTCTATGCCTAAAATTGCGTGTGTATGCTGATAGATGGTTGATCACAGTCCTTTTGTTTTCAGTTTTGCATATTCATAGCAGATGCTAATTAAAAAGAATACTAACGAAAGTTTTCTCGAAAGAATCGCCCGCCTTATGAATACGTTTAAAGTACCCTTGCAAGTGTTTTTAATTTATGTTTATTTTAGGTGTAATAGAGACCTCGATCACATCTAAAACGCATTATCTGAAATTCTACGTATGTAACATGACCATCATGGTACAAAAGATCGATTCATAAACTCAAGAGAATAATGAAATCATTAGCAGCCGCTGTTTTATTAAATGATTATTTCAATACATAAATTGTCCTTATAGTTCAACAAATATTTTATAGGTTTCTATGTAGTCTGTGCGTCGTACCGTCAGGGTAGTTCAGATTAGATACATGATTGCAGGACATACTCGTATTTAAAATCTATTACACTTACATTATTCATTGGAACAAGAAACTATTAATCAGCAACAAAATGGATGAGAGCTAACAGAATCTGCCTTGATGTCTATATAGCAACAGTTTAAAAACATAAACAATAAAATAGCTAACGTGGTACACCCGGATAGTCTATACTACTCCGGACTTATAGGGAAGCAAAAATGACAGAACTGTGGAAAAATAATGCGGGGAGGAATAATATAGTACAGCAAAACATATTTTGGCACTTTGACGGAGAAGTACCTAAGTACACATCAAGTAGTTGATTTTCATTGGCCCGTCGTGGTTCTACTATTGGTTTTCATTTACTCTGGCATACAGTAGAATTAGCCATGAGTACTCGTCTTTGTTTATTATAGTGATTAATTTGAGTTTTGTGTTTTCGCTTTGATGCATTGACTATGTTGGGAGCCTTTATGCGAACCGAATTTTCATGTGTTTCTGTATTAAGAGTAGCATCGGGACCCAGGGTGAAGTTAGCTAGCTGTAAAAGTGCTTTCCGGTGGTTTACTCTACTGACCGTTCTAAGGCGATGGTCCCGGTGTTAGTCTTACTCTTTGTTGCTTTGTGGTTTATTCTACGAGGCGATTTGTTGTATGTCTTTCCATGTGTCATTTTGTTCTTGTGTTTTTTAGTCCTTTTAGTATTGCGATTACCTCGCTTGGGGAAGAGAGAGCTAATCTTAGTGCTTTTCGTACGTTTGTTCGATTTGTGCTTGTTTGGATTTGTCGGTTTTTCCTCTTCCTCTTGGGGTCTGGGAAGGGCTGCGGTTTGTGATTGTGGCACTCCCTGGACTTTTCTCTTACCTTTTTCTGGCATGTACAGATGTACCAGGATGGAATTCTGATTTGATTGTGGATAAGTAGACGTGGAGTGCAATTTGGACGAATGCAATTTTCACATCTAGTTCTGAAATTTCATCTACCGTATTTATCCAGAGTATTCAAAACTAAATGTGACAATTCAAATTGAGCGGGGTCTGCACATTTTGCCACTCATCGAAAAGTTTCTTAACACGTCAACAAGAAGTCCAATGGACGTTTTAGAACACGTATAATAAGCAGTTAAGGTATCCAGCTATTTGAACTTTATTTCCGAAGAACTTATTTTTAAGAGTTTGAACTTTATAAAACTGTGTAAGTTTCCAATGTTTACAGGGTGATGGAAGACGGTATTAATTTTACTTTCTGCAGTAGTAAGAATAGGGTCTACCATAGATGTTTCGTCATTTATTATTTACATTTCTGCAACGCTCTGAAAACCATAGATATATTTTTATATTCAAAAGGTAAACTCGAGGTACTTGCCCATAAGCAGAAAGGGCGTGGAAGATTATACGACATGTAAGAAATGTCCGCGTCTTTGAAATGACTGACTCGATATTGTTTATCACGTCTCGACCACTGTAAAGGTAACATGTTCTTGCACAGCAGATAAGAACATCCTGGATTAAACCCTTGGAATGAAACTCATATTCTTCTCAGGTTATCCTACCCAGGGTAAGATAAATAAAACAAAAACAGGAATTCTCAAGTGTTTGATGTGCACTGGTTATAATGAACGTCACATTATGGTTAAGGTTTACGTCACTGAACGTAATGGCGTCATAAAACGCAACAGTAATGTCATCAAAATATAGCGGACGTCAGCAATCGAAGTGACTGCATTATTAAAAAATCTACGTTCAGAAATGAAAGGTATGCAAAAAAAAAAAGAAAATGCATCATGGGTGTGAGGGGTAGATAGAAAATTCTGTCCTTCGCGATCACAGTCTTGCATCACTCGGCAAGCCGAGAGGTGCCAGACAATTATCCTCGGGACAGATTTTTTCTATCCACCACTCACACTAGTGATAGATCCTTATATGTTTTCCAGATGACTAACTGGTTTTATTTCAAACCGACCAAGCAAGACTTTTAATTTGCCCATACCTTCTGCATAACTCTCCGAACTATATATTTTGACCAGTTCTGGCATCAAAACATGTAAAACAAAAAAAGACCTCAGAAAGAGGCAAACGTTCTGAAACCTTTTATCATGGCTCTGTGAGATTAGTCTGTGACTTCTTAACAACGAGTGGCTGATCGATCCAGGCAGATAGTTTATAAGGCAGTCATTACACTAAGATACATGTATAACTAGATGTTTTGTGAGTTACACCTATCTTGATATTCTGCCACAAATCCCACGCCGTACCCTTGTGTATCAGTCATCAGCCGTTCTAGTATTCTTTCAGTTCGGTCCCTTAACCTTGAAACCCGTTTGAGCACCATTGATGATGTTGAAACGACGCTTCTTCAGATTTGCCTGTTTTCTGCTGCCCTGAGTAAATAAATCTTCAAACCCTAAACCTGTCCATTCTTTGATGTTGTATTCCCATTGCTTCATCCACCTTCCTCTCCGATTGTATTAACTATTTTTGGTCAATTAAAAATTCCAGTGAAGTTCTCAATAAATTTAAATCTAAAAACTTTAAGGCTTCTAAATTGTCTACCTATGATTTTTCTACACTGTATACTACGTTACCTCATCATCTTATAAAAATAATCTTATTGTTTAATTATCCGAACGTTTATTTGTGAAAATACCCAATATTTGGCTGGCAATGAAGAATGTGCTTTTTTTCTCTTTTGATGTATACAATAATCACAATTTATGATCTTGTCAAGAAGTCTGTGATGCCTTGTTTATCTTTTGAATAATATTTTATTAGATTTGGAACTAAACTTTATAGGCAAACATTTTGTATTCCTATGGGAACTAATTGTGCTCCTCTTGTTGCAGATTTGTTTATGTTTTGTTATGAGAGAGATTTCATGAAGTCTCTCTCACGGGAAAATCAGACTGACATTATTGAGGCTTTCAATTCAACTTCAGCTTGACGATATGTCTTTGGCTTGGCCCGCCATGGTTCAACTATTGGTTTTCATTTACTCTGGCATACAGTAGAATTAGCCTTGAGTACTCGTCTTTTTTTATCATTGTGATTAATTTGATTTTTATGTTTTCGCTTCGATGCGTTGACTGAGTTGGGAGCCTTTATGCGAACCGAATTTTTATGTATTTCTGTATTTAGAGTAGCATCGGGATCCAGGGTGGTTGGCTAGCTGTAAAAGTGCTTTAACTCCCCCACCTACCGATGGTTTATTCTACTGACCGTTCTAAGGCGGCGGTCCCGGTGATAGTCTTACTCTTGGTTGCTTTGTGGTTTATTCTACGAGGCGATTTGTTTTTTGTCTTACCTTGTGTTATTTTGTTCTTGTGTTTTTCAGTTCGTTTAGCATTGCGATTACCTCGCCTGGAGAAGAGTGAGCTAATCTTGGTGCTTTTCGTACGTTTGTTTGATTTGCGCTTGTTTGGTTTTGTTTGTTTCTTCTTCCACTTGGTGTCTGGGAAGGGCTGCGGTTTGTGGTTGTGGCACTCCCTGGACTTACCTCTTACCTTTTTTATATGACACTTTAAGAGTTAAACCTGGTCAAGATGATCTTCAGTTTAACCTTGTAGTTTTGGAGTCTTTATTTTGTAGTGTGACGGCAAAGTAAAGATCATTTTGTTGGCTATTCTCGTGTCTTCTAGATTTTGTTGCAGTATGAGGTAGACATTTCCATTCTGTTTGGATAAGTACTACTGTTATGTTGTCTGTCCAGTCGATTTTCCCATTTTGAGTGCTTTAACAACAGCGACCACCGTTTCTCGTGAACTGGTGAAATGTTCTTCGGTCGGTATTAATTAGCAGTCTTTAATTGTCTACAGATAAACATTTTTTTTTATCTTAATGTTCCTTCTTTGTCGATAACAGACAAACAAAACAATTTTCTTATAAGCTGCTGAGAAACAGAGGTACAGCAAAGTGCACAATATGATTACAATGATATATAGAAACGGAACTCTTGAAAAGAAAACGGCGTTCTCGGTATGATTGGTTTTACCTTTGTCACTCTATGGGCAAATTCAGCGGACGGAAATTGATAATAATTTTCTTATTTTCCCCAGAAAATAGGCTTTCACGGTTTACGCAAATCGTCTCCTGAGGAGACTGCTGTCATTAAATATAAACGCAGATTTTATGCAAAAATAGACGAAATAAACAGTCAAACCTCAATAGCTCGAACACCGATGGCTCGTTTACCATGACTAATTCGAACGCATATTTGAGTCCCTACGAAATTCTTCTGAAAGCTTAAGAAAACAAATACCTACGGAAATTTTCTTATTTTATCATAATATTGTATGTTTAGTGCACTCATTAGAACCTTATGGAGGCGATTCTTATGAGTACACAAAATATACCATTATTGTCTAGAAGATGAAAAAATCCCTAAATTATCGCCTTTGCTTTATGACCTAGCGGCATGAATAATTCTCAGTAGCTCGAACTGCCCTTATGTCAAACATTTGTTTTATGTTCCTAAAGAGGTTCGAGTTATTGAGATTCGACTGTATTACAAACTTACTATTGCTGTAAGTTTCGCTCAGCATGTCGAGCGTTAAAACACTTGGTTTGATGGAGTCTGCTATGGGTAAAAATGAAAGCCGCAGTATCTCTTACGCTCAGTTACACGAAGTATTCTTCTTTAGCATCCAGCACAATGATCTGCTACCCTTCTGGATCTATATCAAAATTCTTGTCTGGAAGTTTACTTTCCTAGACATATCGATAATTTCCAAAATTGTACGTTTATTTTTTCTACGTAGCAAAGTGTCAAACTGATTTGACGAAAACAATATTTGCTGCTGTAAGGGAATAGGTACATACACCGCTTCTGCAACCATACTGCGGAATCCGGCTTCTTCGACTACACGGGTAGAGTGATTGTCCTTTTCAAAAAGCAACGTAGTTGCCGTTTAGTACCTGAAAGGCTGATAGCGATGCTTCACGTCCTGGTAAGTTGTCCTTGGCAGCTTTGCTTAGGCTCTTGCCTCATGTCTGCAGGGTGAGCTGTGTTGCTGATTTCGGAGCAAAGTCAAGAAAAGATAGTAGAAATAAAAGGGATTGGTCATAAAGACCATTTTCAGTACTTTATTGTCATAATAGTACACGTGAAAATTGGACCACAAGTACTTACAGCATTAATTACGGTCCTGTCTGTATCGTGTAATATAGATCTCTTCTACAGCCTTTTTGCAGAAGCAGTCTTTTATTGTGACACGGGTAGAGTGATCATCCTTTCCAGAAGTTAAGCAACGTATACGGCGGCTAATACCTGGAAGGGTGACAGTGATGCATGCTTTCGCGAAGTCTCGGCAAACTTTACACTGGTTTATAGGTGGGTCTAAAATCTTCTTAACATTTCGGAAACAAGCCTATTCAAATATATAGAAAATTTCATCACCAAAAACTGAAAGTTTTCAGAAAAAAAAGGTCTGATATTTTTTCATATTTCTGCTCAAAACATAGATTGTGGGTATTCGTTAGAACCACCTCGTCGAGAGACAGGTAGATGTGGTAGCTTGGTAGGGTCTACCTGTTTTCTTCTTTTGCACAGGCATATCCCGCATAATGTGTGCGGCTGTCTTGATTCGAGGGGGTAGCCTGGTAGGTCTAACTGTTTTCCTATATATTGCACGGGCTTCTCCATTCTGATCTCTGCGGCTGTTTTGGATCGAGAAACGGGGCAGGTGTGTCTAGTTTGACGGGGTCTATCTGTTTTCTTATCTGTTGCACAGGCATTTCCTACCTGATGCTTGAGGCTTCTTGGTTCGAGAGTCGGGGCAGATAGGGATAGCTTAGTGGGGGTGTATCTGTTTTCTTATGTATTGCACAGGCATCTCCTTTTTTATGTATATTTCGTTTCGAGAGTTGGGGCAGGTTGGGTTGGCTTAGTGGAGTCGACCTTTTTTTTATCTGTTGCACAGGCACATCTACTCGAGGTCTGCGACTGCTGAGACGCACTTCAACAGATTATTTTAAGTATTTTTGGTTGGGCTGCAATGACAAATAAACCTAGAAACGTGCACACCTGGTACACTATATTTGATATGGTTACCTTTAGTTTACTATAAAATTGTATCGCTCTACCGTGGGTTCAAAATGATGTCACTTTACACTGTACATGCTCCCTTGGACTGTAAAAGGAAATCACTTACCGGTGACCTCCGTGTCTTTTGAAAAATATGTGTTTAAGTCTGAAATATCAACGATAATTCATTGTCCGTCATTTACAGAAAAAAATCTACGGTGTTATAAAATGTTTTACTCAGGCGACTTTTCATATGTCACATGTTCATATATCAAAAACATACTTATGTAAGAGCAACTAAGCGGCAAACTGAAGTAACTACGTCACACCATATTTACATGTAAACTTTTTATGAGTCGTCTCTTCTGGATCTGCACTGTTTGCTGTTCGGTTCTGGAGTTTTGACTGCATCCCTGTTTGCAACAAGGCGGTTCTAACGAGTACCCACAATCTATGTTTTTAGCAGAAATGTGAAAAAAATCAGAATTTTTTTATCTGAAAATTGTCATGTTTTGGTGGTGAAATTTGCAATATATTTAAATAGGCGTGTTTTCGTTATGGTTTTTGTTGCCTGGCTATGTAAGTACAACCTTTTTTTCTCGTGTTCTAATTACTTGTACGATAGTGTGCCGTTTCGCGCAAAAGGTGTTTAATTCTTTGAGTGACCTTGTGCCTACTCGCTGCGGCGCCTTTTTCGTGTTTTGCCCTGTTCGCCGTCTTATCTTTGTGTTTAATGCATGTCTAGCATCGTGATCACATTATTGGTGACATTACGAAATTACGCCTATTCAAATATATGGAAAATTTTACCTTCAAAAAACTGAAAATTTTCAGATAAAAATCTCTAAAATTTTTCATATTTCTATTCGAAACATAGATTGTGGGTATTCGTTAGAACAGCCTCGGCGAGGCGGTTCTAACGAGTACCTACAATCTATGGTTTTGAGCAAAATAAGTATACCCCTATATACCCCAGTTTGACTCTATAAAAGTGGGGTTTAAAAGGGTCAAAATTATATAGGTATGTTTTCGTGATGTGTAGGTTATTCACCATCGAGGATTCCCAATACGTTAACAAGTTTCTGTCAGTCCCATATTACCCTATGAGATATAGTGAAAACAAGGTATGGTATAAGGGTCTGTATTTGTAGTAAGACTCTCCGAAATTTGCGATTCTTAAACCAGTTTATCATTCATTTTTGTTACTTTAGAAAGCTTTTTTACTGTATAAATATATCCAAATCTGTTTCATAACTAAAATACTCCTAATGCTCCATTATATATGGTAAAAATACCATGCTTCACATAGTTCCTGATAAGAGAGGTGCAAAAAATAATTTTGCTTATTTCTCACAAAAACATATGCTGTGGGTCTACAACAGAAGCATATTACAGATGCGCTTATATTGTATATGATAAGTATATTTTCATGGAGAAATAAGAACTATATTAACACTATATGGTTAACTATGCAGTTGCATAGACTCATCTAGTCTTCCTTGCTTGCAAATATGCATTCAAGCTTCTTTCTTGTGGTTACATCGCTTGATACATAGAGCATTGTCACGCAAAATGGTCTTAGTGCAAATTCATACAAAGAGGCCGATATGATCCATCACATCCGCTGTTTTAGCGTCAACAATGGAACTAGGCAAGCATGGTAGATCCAGATCAAACGCCACGGAAAGGCAACTAATCAGTTCCTGCTCTGTTACATACAGGATTTTTGTTTAAAAAAATACTAAAATAAAAAGAAATAAATCACATCTTAAATTGGAAATAGAAATTTCCAAAGAGTTAAACAGAATACGGGACATTAATACAGTCGAATCTCAATGGCTCGAACATCTTTGGGACCATGGGATTTCGTTCGAGACATCGGTAGTTCGAGCCACTGAGGGTTAATCATGGCACCAGTTCATGAAGGAAATAGCGATAAGTTAGGGGATTCTTTTCGATTTGCTACACAGTGATTGTATGATGCGTGTACTCATTAGAATCGCCTCGATGAGTACAATTTCACGATAAAATAAGAAAATTTCCCTAAATATTTGTTTTCTTGAGCTATCGAGTGAATTTCATAGGGACACAAACACGAGTTCGAATTAGCCATGGTAAACGAGCCATCTGTGTTCGAGCCATCGAGGTTCGACTGTATTAGGTTATGTTGCGCGAAAGCCCCTTTTATTCCCTGTTCTCTTATGTATACTAACGTTTTGTTTTCAAGCGTCTGAAAAATGGTTGTTTAATTTTGTTATGACACGTTTAATTTCCTGATATGCTGTTTCTGACACACATGAAACTATGCACAATTTGTCTGATTTAGGGCCAGTTTGGTGGGGTGATCTGGCCATCCATATTTCACCTAGTGGGGTGGTCGGATGTGTCGAAGGTGTCGTGTGTCTTACGTCACAGGGGCGATCAATTGATATTGGCTTACAGCTGGGCAAGGCCTGCTATACTTGTAGCAGGTAAGGGCAGAGGGGGAATGGTTTTATTTCTTCTGTTTCTTCACTTTCATTCCCGTTTCTCTTTCTTCCCTGTCCCTTTCTTTTATCTCCTCTACTATCTCTTCTATCTTTGTTCTACCTTTCTCTGGGAGACGACACAAAATGACCCACGAGGATTGACGTGTCGTTAAACCCCAGCAGAATCAATAATATTTCACCTATAATATTGTTACTGCTGAACCTTGTTAAATTTGTAAGGGAGCAGCAAGTTTCCTCTGATGCGCCTCACGTACTTTTTACATACACTTGCCTCTAAAGCATTGTTTATGCGTCACTGTAAACAAAATAAGCCACAGCGTCAGAAACGTACCTTTGGATATGTGCGCCTAGTGAAGATTCTGATCAGAATGCGCATATGCGCATTCTGATCAGAATCTTCACTGGGCGCATTTTGTATAGCCAATGATGCAAAGCTTCTGTATGCGAACAACGAAGGTTCTAATCAAAATGCGCGGATGTGCAGGCTGACTTGGGTCTTCGTTTGGCGCACGTGTAAGAAGGTGCGTTTCCTGACGTTTTCTGGCTCAAATGTTATGCAAAATATGTTTTGATGGCACTTTGCCACAAAAAAATGGGAAAGGAACCTATTAGCTTTCACAGCGGTAAATTCATCAATCCACTTATAATGAATATATTTTCGATGCAAATTACACTTTGAAACGAAGCCGTTCTGACAGGCTTACAGGCTGTTAATGGCCAAAGGCCCGCAGTTAGCGCTTAAGAGAATTTTCGTCTTTGCCTTATTAAAAACAATCAATCACAAGATGTTCTATTGATTTAACCGCGTCTAACATAATGTATCACCATTAATAAAAGATCTAACATACTATTCGTTAGCGCGTATGGTGTATGTGCACGCGTTTGCGATCGTGTGCTCTGTGTTAAGGTCGCTACCATAAATATTTTATTCGTACCCACATGGATTCTATATTTGGCAGGCAGCTTACAGTTCTCTTTTATAGTGCTTCCTAACGTCCCTGATACTTGGCATGACAGTCCATCCTGTTACATAATTCTGTGCCAGGTCGACAAGTCGAAGTCTACTAAAGGATCGTTAGTTCGAATAATCTTTTGTGATCACAGCAGCTGTCTATAAAGGCTTGTGTGTAGGCCGTAGAATCGTCTCCGTGTACCTATATTATCATATTGTCTTGTCCTTTGGGACTGTTGGACATACATTATTGCACATGAAGCTGCTCAATCAAATCGAATCTGTTGTTTTCTGTATTTGATTTTTCCGTTGTTCCGAATGATTCCTGTTTAGGAATATTTATGATGGCAGCAGCTGTCGTTATGTGCTTGTGTGGAAACCCTACACATCGCCTCGTACTGCGATATAGTGCTGGGTTGTAATAAATGTTTTTATCTCTGAGACTTTTGTACTGATACTGATATTACATGTATATATATGAAATTCCGGTGACCGTCCTAACTGCAACTTTGTATTTCCATTTCCTCTGATGTCATGTTATACTTGACTTTGGGAGAATAAAAGTACTTTGACTTTGTCTTTGATACAGTCATTACGAAAACACGCCTATTCAAATATACTGAAAATTTTACCACCAAAACAATGAATGTTTTCAGATGAAAAATTCTAAAATTGTTCATATTTCTGCTCAAAACAGATTGAGAGTACTCGTTAGAACCGCCTCGACGAGGCGGTCTAACGGGTACCCACAATCTATGTTTTGATCAGAAATAAGAAAAATAATGTATACCCCTGTAAACCCCAGTTTTACTATACAAAAGTGGGGTTTAAGGGGGTCAAAATTATATAGGTATGTTTTCGTGATGATATGTAAAAATAACGTTCTGCTGATTCTACTTAATCAGACTAAGTCTGTTTGTTTTCTGTTTTTTGATTTGTTGTGTATTTACAAACGATCCATACTTCGTAGTATTTAGTTCTTTCTTACAGTGAGCAGCAAGCAAAAGAGGGCAGCTACTATCATATTTTGAATCAATGCTCCGCCAGAAAAGAAATACTTCTGCCCTGTCTATTACGTAGTAAATAACTTAACATTGTCTGGAAATTTATACGGAGACCAAATTTAACATCCCAGTTTGTCATACAAAATGTAATCATAAACCCATTAATGCCTAGACCATCAGTGTGACCCAGATCAGACACCATAGGACGTTAAATATATAATGAATATTCTAAACTATCTTTAAACTGAAATTGGATCTTTGAAAAAAAAATGGGAGATATTGAGCCACGAATCATTAAGTGGTTAACGCTTCCGATGAAAATCTAATTTTGCCATATAACGAGGAAACTTGCGGTATCATTCTAACGCAGATATTTCCATTATTATATGACCATTTGCCAAGTCATTCAGCAAGCAGCATTAAATTGCAACTTATATACCCCCAAAACAATCATAACCAAAACACGCCCATTCAAATATATAGAAAATTTCACCTCCAAAAACTAAAAATTTTCAGATAAAAAACTCTTATATTTTTCAAATATCTGCTCAAAACATAAATTGTGGATACTCGTTAGAACCGCCTCAGCGAGGCGGTTCTAACGAGTACCCACAATCTATGTTTTGAGCAGATATAAGAAAAATAATGTATACCCCTGTAAACCCCAGTTTTTCTATATAAAAATGGGGTTTAAGGGGGTCAAAATTATATAGGCGTGTTTCCTTGATGCCTCACGAGTTGTGCAGTGGCAAATTATATTCCGAAATGGGGATTCCTTCAAAAGTACTGACAAATCAAAAAATAAAATAGAAAGTCATAGGCTTTCCTACTTAATACTGAAATAAAAATATTAAAAAATACTGCCTGGCAGTATAATGGCAGGAATACACAATGTAAAAAATCTGTGGCCACGTTGTCTGCATGAGTATGTATTTTGCTTCTTCAGATAAAGATATATCATCATTTATACAAAACCTCCTAACATAATATTCATGTAAAGATTTGCCAAGTTTGATTTACGTTCTTTTCGATTTCTTTGGATATAAAGTATTTTCGTTTAACAGTTGAAGGTTAGCAGACAGTAGTCTAGGCCAAACACTAGAGAAACGGAAATGGCTGCAAATAAAACGACATAAGTTCAGTCCTATTTAATCTATTTAATTTATATCATATGCATACAAGCGCGTTACATACCAGACCTCACGGTGTCAGGCGTTTATGATGGCGAATGCTCATACAGTCGACTCTCGTTATCTCGAATTCCAAAAGGCTCTCTGAAATACTTCGAGATATCCGAACCGCGACATATCAGATTTGCAGAATTGAGGAAAAAATAATTCGATTAACCACATTTAACAAATATATATGTAATTAGATTCTTTAAGTTGGAGATATATTGAAAATATTGTGGAAAACAGGAAAAATTGCTCCTGAGGAGTAATTTCTCCACTTTTCTACAATATATTTTACATGTTGTTAGATTTTCATGTTTAGACAGGGACCAGATTTTCACTTCGAGATAAGCGGTTATTCGAGATAAGCGCGGTCGAGATAACGAGAGTCAATTGTATTACGTTAAAACACCTATGTTAATTATATGCAGCAACCTAATCAGTAGATAGGACGCCTTTACAGCAACCAAAAACATATGGTTTTTTTTCTATTTCTCTATGAAATCATCTGTTGTTGATATTCATTAGAAGTGCCTTAGCGAGAATACCCACAACAGATGTTTCCGTTGAAAAATAGGCAAAATATCATCTTGATATCCCTCTTATTTGAAGATATGCAAACTATGGTATTTTCACCATATTAAAAAGGGAAACGAGGATGACTGGGTCTCAGAGCACCCTAAAACAAACAGATTCGGTAAACTATCATCACGAAAACATGCCTATATAATTTTGACCCCCTTATACCCCACTTTTATATAGTAAAACTGGGGTTTACAGGGGTATAAATTATTTTTCTGTTCAAAACCACAGATTGATGGTCCTCATTAGAATCGCCTCGACAAGGCGGGTTCTAACGAGTACCCAATCTCTATGTTTTGAGCAGAAATATTAAGAATTTCAGGATTTTTTATCTGAAAATTTTCATTTTTGGTGGTAAAGTTTTCAGTATATTTCTATAGGCATGTTTTCGTAATATTGATTGAAATAACAAACAACTTGAAATGGGGTTTAAAACCGGTAGGGTTCTAAACAAATTGTCATGCGCTAGAAACGTAGACCCCTGCATACATATACTCCTGGTTTCACTTTTTATTACCGAGGAAGATGGGGTGTATATTACATAGACTTGTTTAAGTAATGGCGTCAATTATATGTGCAACGTCGAACATCTTGGAGACAGATATCATGTTTCTTTTATGTTGCCGAAAAAAGTAAACTAAAATCGACTAGGCCAATACTAGATAATGTGATGTTTGTAAAAGAATACATGTAAGACAGTGTCGTCATGAAAACTTCAAAATAATTAAATACTTAATCTCATGACATAAGCTTAAATATGTCTTATTTTGTATATGACACATCTGAAGCTATTTTTACTAATTTCTGCGGGAAATATGATTTATAATTCCCGGGAGAAAATATTCCCTTTAGAACGCTATCACGCTGCGCGACGAATGCAGATGACGTAAAGTCGCAAAACTTATTGACGTCATTCGAAAGATCGTAAAACAGAATCCGAAGGAATAAAACAGATTTTGAACGATATGTAATATACAAGTTAATACATACTGAATTTAAAATATAGGAATATTTCCCTTGAGACTTGCAAATCTAATAAACCAACTTGTGCTAATGCACTTGTTTGTTTATCGGATTTGCAAATTTTTCGGGAAATATTCTTGTATTTACATGTAACTTGTGGTGCATTAGCCTCCATTTCCGAAAATGGATTAAAATAAATAATTTCTTCTTTCGATCTATAGAATCCACATCGAGTTGATATGACATTGGAATGACTGCAATCAACTGCAAATAGTCATTTTAACCTTTTTTGGCTATTCACAGTCGACTGCAAATAGTCATTTTAACGTTTTTTGGTTATCTGCAGTCGACTGCAAATAGCCATTTTAACGTTTTTTGACTATTTGCAGTCGACTTCAAATAGTCATTTTAACGTTTTTTGACTATATGCAGTCGACTGCAAATACATGTAGCCACTCCGAATAAATAAATATATAAATAAATATTCCGGTGCCATACTGTCTTTACCCTCTTTGACACATCTAGTTCCTTTATGTCAATTGAATTATGTTTTGAATGATGGCTTTATAATATAGAAGCTATATCGATACTAAACCACTGGGCCCTGTTTTGTTCAAAAATGGGTTCATATTCATTTTCTGATCAACATATGGCTAGGTTTTGACTCAGAAATCACTTAACCAGTAGTGACCAAACTGCGTACGGATGAATTAGATGATCTAGTAAGTGATCACGACTTGCAAGCCTGGTATTATGAGTTCAAGTTCCGCTCATTTTGGGGTGATCATTAATACACTAAACGTGCCCTTGGTTAGTTATAAAATGGTCAGGGAGGCGCTTGGTGACGGACAGTACATGGAAATCCATGAAAGCAAGAATGCACAAATGCACACCCTAACACACATCACATCTCCATTATAATTAGATTTCTGTTGAAAAGGTTGTCAGTTGTACAGCTG
>OZ024821.1:70549748-70736733 GCA_964016985.1 Anodontia alba | reverse complement strand
CACCCCCATAACAACTAAGCGGGTAAAATCTTCGGACAAGATTTGCCGACTGAGCTCAGAGTATAGAACCATCTTCAAATAAAAGCTTTCGCTTTCGTGTTTGCGGAAATTGTTGTGAATTGGTCCTAAAGGTGGTCGCCCTGACCATATTGGCGAAACTGCAATTATATTTATTATTTAACATCTGGTAGTCACAATCTATATAAGCGATGTTTTTTACCAACAGTATTGTGTTCTGTGTTTTGTTTCTTTTTCTATTAATCCTCAAAGACATATGTGGTGGGTATTTATTAGAAGTGCGTCTGTGAGGCGCTTCTAATAAGTACTCACAACATATGTTTCGGGGATGAATTAGAATTTTCAGTGAAACGACAGCATTCGTTCCCAAAAATGTTGCCATTATTATGAACTTGCTGTTGTAAAGAATCCTTAATGGACAGAATGATATGTAAGAAATGCCTTGTTTTTTTTCTTCTTATATTTCCTCATAGAACATATGTTTTTGATATTTGTTAGAATCGCCTCTCTGAGGCGATTCTTACAAATATCCAAAACATATGTTGCATGTAGATTTTATGCAATGTTTTTGTATAATTTCTCATTAACCGTCACCTCCTGAGCGAAGGTTTCGTGACAGTCAAATGTCATTATAACGAATTTTGTCGTTGTATCGAGTGTCGGTATAAAGAGGGTTGAATGTATGTTTATCTTGATACCACTCTTGTCCAGAGTCATGATTGTCTTGCCCTTTTAAACATATAGTGTGGGAGGTGTGGTTATTAAGCCAATTTAGACATATTTATGCAGTAATAGGAGGTTGCAATAATAAAACCACATTGAAAAGCTAGTTTGAAAACAGCAAAATCCTAAAACTCCGCCTGACTATGTTTGCTCCTGCATACCAGGAAACCAGAGAAACACATAACATGGGACAATATAAATATGTTTAGGGAGTTCCATTTTATTTATTCATTTATTTATTGTTTCTGTAACATCATAAAATGAATGCCATTACGAAAACATGCCTATTTAAATATACTCAAAATTTTACCACCAAAAAAAATGAAAATTTTCAGATAAAAAATTCTGATATTTTTCATATTTTTGCTCAAAACATAGATTGTGGGTACTCGTTAGAACAACCTCGATGAGGCGGTTCTAACGTGTGCCCACAATCTATATTTTGAGCAGAAATAAGAAAAATAATGTATACCCCTGTGAACCCCAGTTTTACTATATAAAAGTGGGGTTTCAGGGGGTCAAAATTATATAGGCATGTTTTCGTGATGCAATTTCAAAAGTTCTAATGCTTATTACGTGACCTTTAGCATGCAGCAAAAGAATTAAAGGGACCAGCAATATAGAAAGAAAATATGTCTATCAGGATAGAACTTTCCAAACCAAAAAGTTTGATACAAGTTTGACCAAAATCGACCAGCAAATAAGAAAGTTATTGGAGTTTAAATATCTAAAAACCAATGATATGGAGGCCGCCATTTTTAGGCTTAGTGACGTCACACAACCCTAATAAAATATGCATAATTAAAATAAACAGCATGTGTTCGATATTTTGTCTTAATATTTTCAACATGTTTTCTTAAAGTGGTAAGCAACTTATTTTCTAAAACCAAATGCTCTGGTTATAAAAATAATGCATATTTATAAAGTTTAAAAATTCTTGAAATCTCATTAAATATTCTAAATGGCGGCGCCAATGTTGATTATATGAAATCCTTCAAACAATAATAACTCTGTTATTTCTTGACCGATTTTGATCAAACCATTACGAAAACACGCCTATTCAAATATACTGAAAATTTTACCACCAAAAAAATGAAAATTTTCAGATAAAAAAAATCAGATATTTTTCAAATTTCGGCTCAAAGCATAGATTGTGGTACTCGTTAGAACCGCCTCGATGAGGCGGTTCTAACGAGTACCCACAATCTATGTTTTTGAGCAGATATATGAAAAATAATGTTTACCCCTGTAAACCCCAGTTTTACTATATTAAGGGTTTAGGGGGGTCAAAATTATATAGGCATGTTTTCGTGATGGTATCAATTTTTTACGGTTTGTCAAGCTCTTTGTTGTGAAGTATAGTTTATATTTGGGTTGTCTTACCCTTTAACTAATATATATATATATATATTTATATAATTCTTCCCAGTATCCATTTTCTCAAAATGCAAAAAAAGTAAGCTTTTTTTCACATGATTTAAAAAAAAACATACAGGAAAGAAAGTTGTGAGAGAAAGGTTATAATATTTCATATTGCATTGTATTATTGTAAGATGTGTGGAAGGATGGTCCTCCCCGACCCTCTACACATCATGTTACGGGGAGATTACAAAAAAAAAAAAAAAAAAAAAATAGTAATATATATGTTTGCGTTCTAAATTCGCCCATGTTACATGCATAGAGATATGTTGCTGCAAATGTTTAGTTTGGGACTAAACTTATGCATTTCTCACGATTTCTAAACACTTTGTGTCATTTCTCATACAGTATTTGCCCACAGGATAGTAACGAAAGCGACGTATAGTGTTATTCACAGCTCTGAGTCAGATGATAGCTCTTTCAGACTTCTCATATAACCTCACGAAATATAAAACGTCATGAAAATACGCCTATATAGTTTTGACCCCCTTAAACCCCACTTTTATATAGTAAAACTGGGGTTTACAGGGGTATACATTAATTTTCTTATTTCTGCTCAAAAACAGGCTGTTCTAACGAGTACCCACAATCTATGTTTTGAGCAGAAATTTGAAGAATATCAGAATTTTTTATCTGAAAATTTTCATTTTTTTGGGTGGTAAAATGTTCAGTATATTCAAATAGGCGTGTTTTGGTAATGGGAAATCTCAAGCAGTTTCATTTGCTGCGGACGTTGCATAAATAACTCTGTATAAAGATGCAATTCAAAATGCAAATACTGAACTTTCTAACTGGCCTTAAATATTTTTGAAGACTTAATTTGTGTTAAAAAGAATTTGATCGAAACATTTGTGTATATGCACGGGGAAAGTGGTTTCCTGGTTTGTAAAGCTATTTAGAAAATAAATGATTCAATGACGCTTGAAAATTTAGATTTTATCTATTTTTTGTAATTTATGTTGCCCGTATGCTTTGATACATTTTCGGGATTCGCCTTGGAACAAAATAGATTACATTATCTGCAACCGTTTCAAATCTACAATTACTGTAAAGTGCTTGTTTAAATGAATTGCATAAACTCTGTTTTGAATATGTTTTAGAAAATCGTTTTCCCCTGCCGCTTTACTCGAAAGACGTTTTTGCAAAGTCATTTAGTTTTCCATGATTTGATGCAAAACTTTTTGTCATACTTGCCTATGCAGAACAATTTTATTCCATGCATTAATTATAAAAGTATGAATATTTTGATTTTTCCTCAGAATAGAATTGACAAAAATAGAAATTTGCAAATTATGCAAATATCAATAGGCTATTGTATGAAGTTTGGAGGCAATTTTTTAGCCAGTTTTACTTGTTCAAATTTTCGGAAATTTTTGCAATGTTTTATGAAATGTCAGTAATTAAAGTATCATTACAAAATGTGTGGGAAATCAGTGCTTAGATCAGAGAACAAAGTTTGACCATCGATTTAATGTTAGGGTTAATATTTGAAAACAAAGCACACAGACAGAAAAGTCAACAGGTTTCTGATATTTGAGATCACAACTAAAATGTTTCATTTAGAATAAAACGCCACACAAAAACGTCTTTCCAAGCGTGGTAGAAAGGATAATAAATGGATTGCAATAACTAGTAACAAAATAACAACACAACAAACATGATCTTTCAACGCAAAATTAGCATTTGAGCCATGTCTTGAGAATAGGTACCTTCGGGACCTATGCAAACAGTTAATATCCAGATTTACAAAATGACCGCTCAATTTGATAAGAATATTTGCGATACTATAATGATCTGTCACTGGTTGGTTGGTTGTGTTGAGGTTTTACGACCTAGTCAACCCAATGGGGTCATGTCGAGCGCGGTCAGTTAACCTTCTGGTCTCCAGTCGCGGGTTCGACCCCCACCGAGGTCGGCAATATTCTTTCGTGGAGATTGATCATGAACTATTTTCTACGGTCATTCTCTCCCTTCCGCTGATTCAAGAAGGGCAGTTGTCAGTTTCTGGCGAAAGAATGTGCACAACACTGGTTAACCGCTTAGAGGACTAAGCCTGCCCAGTAAACGTGTGGTTAGGTAAACTCTATCACTTGTGTGAGGGGTAGATTAAGAATATGTCTAGTATTTGGAGGGGACTGTATACATCTAGTAGGTTTCCACAATTTTCATAAGTTTAGTGATTTCCTGTTTCCTTTCCTACATATCAAGCCCCTTATTAAAAGGTGTCTACTCTAAAAGGAAATAATTTACTCCCCTTGGGAGCAAATTCTTTTCTTTTATAATAGACCCCTTTTTTAGACAGAAGGCAGAGCTGCCTTCTCTGAAGGCGTTTCCATTAATCTTAATGCTAATATACAGTGTCTGTTGACAACCAGTACAGCGGTGACAAAGTTCTAATTAACCGTTTGGAAGTAAGTGTAAAAACCTCATATGAGCCACGCTTAGATGTTAACTATTTTCAAAGCATGTGCGGACAATGCAAGCTCTGATTTACACATCTGCGAAGTCTGATCAGGTTCATAAGTTCTCTGACGTTGTATACTGTGGACGGATGGCAACGCCCCTGACCAGACGGCTGATGCGTAAGATAATCTGATGCGTATGATAGATAACCTGACACATAGGATAACCCGAATCTATGTATTTGGCAGATGCTTGAAGATATATTTTCGCCTGATGCGGTCCGTATTAATGTTCTGATAGAGGAGATGTTATGCAAAAAGATATAATTTACACTCAAGCCTTCACAAGGAACTGGATAAAGGTTTAATTATATGAAAGGTTTAATTACACCAAACAGCACTCCTTGGATACGGAACAAAGCAACAAGTGCGCATGTCCACAAATGCCAAGTGTATGTTGAACATATTCCTCACCAGATACACAGGTTTCGGTCAGCTATGCCTCATGAGTGGTGCTAAGGACATCTAAGAATTGCCGCCCGAACAAAGGTATGTTAATGGAGTAGTTAAAAACCGCAAATAATCGTTGTTGTAGCAGTCCATTTTGTAGAACAGTCTCCTAAAGAACCACGCTGCTGATATGTTAAGGGTGAGGTTATTACACATGTTACAAAAGGTAATATATGATTTTTTTGCGGGGGCTTGGCGACTGAAAGCGACTATAACAGTGTATGTAATGACCTTAAAAATACAAAGGCTGTGACTGTGACTTTAAACTAAGTGCTGTTTGTTAAAGTCAAACTTTACACAATTCCAAAACAATCCGGATGACATTGTTTGCTTTCTGTTTCTCGATTATGTAAAGCAGGCGCAGAATTTATCAGCTTCACTAATGCGTCTAATACCGAAGCCCCATTTCTGGATTTAAGTTTATCAATATCAAACGATATAATCGTTTCTAAATTTATGACAGACGGAATAGCTTTGATTGTGATATTGTAAATTTTCCGCTTATGATGGCGATAACCCCATGCTACATCCTGCGGTGTATATATTCTCAGCTTATTCATTTTGCTAGAGCGTCTAGATAAGTAAGTGACTTTAATAGTTGGAATAAACATTAATTACTAAACTTCTTAAACAGGGTTATCGGTATCATTGACTGCGTCAAACATTTTTTAGGTTTTATCGCCGTCTTTCGGAATGAATTTCCAAATATAAATTGGTTTGAAAACACTTCTGCAAGAAGCTGCCGAATGAATATTATGACGACTTCGTTAATGAATTCAGAATGATTGTTGGTAGTACTTTTTTATACGAAAAACTTCAAAACGATTGTCACTCTTCACAAAAAATATAGCTTACAACATGAAATTTTATATTAATTAAAAGCAAAGATGTTAACCCAAATATGGTTGCTAACTTTGCTGCACGATGGTGAGTCTGAACTCGGACTGAATGTCAGCCTTATTATCTCTATTATCAACCAATCACAGACCGTCTTACATAAACGAACTGACTCGGGCCCTTTTTACACAATTCAGCAGTCCTGACGCAATTGTTTCCATGTTCCTTATTGTTATAACTGAGTTTTGATCTTCCTAGTTCAAGCGAATCATACTTTGTACACTTGTACATTAATTTAACGCATTGCATGCTGGTTAAAATATCAGCATGTTGAGATATTTGTTTTCCTGACTATTGGAGTTGGTTAGTTTTTTTGCATTCAAAATACTGTCAGTTGTTCGTCAGCTAAACAGGCACAGAGTGTGTTAACATTTGATCTCTTAAAAATGTCAATAGATCTCTCCAGCAAGTTGCAAAACGCTTCTATACAGGAAAAAAAAACATACTTTTGTCCGGTGACCTGAGGCTGCTGGTTCCCAGATGTATTACGTCAAAGAGAAAATTGAAACCAGATGTTACAGGTCACCGGACAAGGCTATATTATTACATGTACAGTTGAACTTTGATGGCTCGAACACCGATGGCTCGTTTACCGTGGCTAATTCGAACTCGTTTTTGAGTCCCTACGAAATTCTTCCGATAGCTCAAGAAAACAAATATTTAAGGAAATTTTCTTATTTTATCGTGAAATTGTATGTTGTGTATACTCATTAGAATCGCCTCATCGAGGCGATTCTAATGAGTACACTCAACATACAATCACTGTGTAGAAATCGAAAAGATTTCCCTAAATTATCACCATTTGCTTCCTGAACTGGTGACATGATTAACCCTCAGTGGCTCGAACTACCCATGTCTCGAACGAATTTCCATGGTCCGAAAGATGTTCGAGCCATTGAGGTTCGACTGTATGTATATATACATACAAGTGTACTTCGAGTTAAGATATTTTAACAATAGTTTTTCAGCGGTGTTATTTCTGTGGAGCAAATTGTAAAGACAGTGACTTTGCAGTGTTAGAGACCTCGCTTCGTTAGTGAAAGTTCGATACCACGGGTTTGCGCCCGGGCAAAAGCACACAAAACGTATTCTATACTTTCAAATTCATGTTTAATGCGTATATTGCCACTTTAACGTTACCTGATCTCTAAAATAAAAACATGTTGCCGGATAGACTGGATAGACTATATATTTTTCGTTATTTCCTTAAAGGGTGACAACTTTAAGGATTTTAGGTCTGCTTTGCTGTACCACAAGTCACTTCTTGAATGTGATCGACTGTAAAAGAAAGAATATGCACCATAGGGGAGCAAATGTTTTCATTTAAGAAAACACCTTTTTTCAGGAGTAAGCAGAAACAATTCTTCTCGCCTGAAATATCAATCCCTCTGAAGTTTTCTATAATCGTTACTCCATGTTGTAATGCCTGTTAAGTCATACGCTAATTTCTGAGATATAGCTATGTTTACATCACCAATAACCCCGGTATATTTCTTGTATAAACTTCGTGTTTATTTGCACCGAAGTAAATTTGTAATATATTTTCTAAAGAGATAAATTTTACAGTTCTCGTACATTAGCTTTTGATAACACAAAGCAGTTTTAGCTGTTATCAGTTTTCTTGGAATACACTCAGACTCCTGTAGGAATGAATTGAAACTTGACAATTTGGAAAAATATCAGCTCGTAAAGCATGAAGTAACGCCTCGTTTTGGAGAGCTTCCATTAACATTTCAAATATCATCACTTAGAAGAATACTTAAATTATCTATCTATCTATCTATCTATCTATCTATCTATCTATCTATCTATCTATCTATCTATCTATCGCTAGTCTGTCTGTCTATTTATCGATTTATCTATCTGTCTATCGATGTATCCATCCTGCATGCCTGCTTGCCTACCTACCAAACTATCTGCTGTGCCTTTTGTAACTTAATCAGAATCCAACGTTGAATTTGCAGCTAACAATCATTACATAGCTGGGCAGCAGGAGGAGAAAACATAGGCGCCTGGGCCTGAGATTGATTCCGGCCTATCGGGTTAAAAAAGGCCAACCACTCTACCCTGTCGCTTTAAAAATGGATAAGAGCACAGGTTTATCATATACCTGACTGCTACCTTACTGTTCGTCACGAAAAAATACCTTTATAATTTTGCCCCCCCTTAAATCCTACACTTATAAAGTAAACCTGGGGTTTACAGGCATATACATTATTTTTCTTATTTCTGCTCTAAAACATAGATTGTGGGTACTCGATAGAACCGCCTCGACGAGGCGGTTCTAACGAGTACCCACAATCTATGGTTTGGGCAGAAATACGACAAATATCAGAATTTTGTCTGAAAACTTTCAATTTTTGGTGGTGAAATTTGTTGGTGATATCATCCCACAACACCTGGAGAAACCTTTATGGGCTAGGGCCAGGTGTCTAACCAGCACCGCCGGTCAGGGTCCAACCACTATACCACATCGCTTTAACCCTTTCGGCCCTGCAGATCAAAAACAGATACCTGTGCAGACAGTGTAGAACCAGATGCGGATCTACACTGTTTGCCATTCTCTTTTTGACTTTAGACTAAAACCTCTATTTACATCAATAGACTTGTCAAAATTAAGGGACGGAAAAGTTAGTTTCAGAAATTCAGGGAAGAAAGGGTTAAAAGCTTGAGTTTTTGCAAGGCAATACAAGTGTATCATAAATCTAATTGTACAATTATCAGACAGCGGGTTTATCGGACCAAACTTTAGCTGTTATTAGCTCAACCACCAAGGTTTATAGTACGGTTCCAGTACTCAATTTTTGCTAACCCTAGAAGTAGAAAGATATACTATTTCTTTCGATATAGGAAGAAAGCCTTGACATGTCTTTGTATAATACAACTGTATAGCAGATATGTATAGATTGCATTTCGAGAAACCTTTTGTGGAAGCCTAGTTGATACTTAACAAATTCTAAGTATACAAAATCTTGTGTATTTAAGTTAAAACCATAAAAAAGAAATAAAAAAAAAAAATAAATAAAATATAACAGGAAGCAGAAAATTATTTCATCATGCGCATATGCAAACATGAAACCATGAGTGACACCCCGACTGTTTTCCGCATTCAAGGTGGGAGAGTACCCTGTTTTCCTGTCTGACATCAATTTTTAAATTTAGCATGGATGCTGCATTTCAAATAACCTTCTACCGTCTTCTATAGCATTAATTAGTAGGAATATAGAAATGGATAAATACCGAAAAGTGTTTGATTTTTCGTCCAATCTGGCCGCTACGGTAAACCTGTAAGAAAACTTTTGATTACAAATTTCATTACACCATTTTGAATGACACATTTTAAATTGTACGAGACATCTTTCGGGCGATCGTGCCATTACCAAAACACGCCTATTCAAATATACTAAAAATTTTACCAACAAAAAATGAAAATTTTCAGATAAAAGTGGGGTTTAAGGGGGTCAAAATTATATAGGCATTTTTCGTGATGTTATGTTTTTTTCTATAAAAGCTATTCGTATAGAACGTGTATTGTACTTACGTAAGTCTAATTCTTTATGTCCATAATTTCAAAACCTTTGTTGACGAACTATACTCTGTAAGAATGTATAAAGACCAAACATAATAAGTGACGTAATTTCCGCAAACAAAAATGTTCATCAAAACTCTTTAAAATACACGCCGTTTTATAAAACGCGACATTTTAAACAAGCAGTACTAATTTATATTCAGACATCAACTGTACAGATTAATTTATCGCGAGTCGGGTGTATAGTTTACATGTGTACTACACGCTTAATAGAACTTACAGTTGCTTGGCAAAACTCTAAACCAGTATCATGCAAAATGCATGCATTTTTCCAAAATGCAATTAGTTTCGAATTGATATACAGCGGTTTTGTATGAACCAATGCCCAAGCTTTATACATAAAAACATCTCAGCCGTATATCTTTTCGATTGTAGGGTTACTTTTTTTTTTTTGCAAGATACAGGAATTTGGAAACCCGACTTTGTATGTATGATACCCTGAGAAATAATTATAAATGGCATCTAGAGAAAAAGGAATGTACAACTTATTTGCATGTAATGGTTCTTTGAAACAAATATGAATACTTTATAAATATCTCTTCTTCATGCTTTTCTAAATGTCGTCTGCTGCAGTTAAGGGTTAAAAGGTGTAAAAGTGTAGTAAACTACATGTGTATATTTCAATAGAAGCCGGCCTCGGTAGCTCAGTTAGATGCTCGTCCGACCGGTAATCAGGAGGTTGCGGGCTTAACCCCTGACGGGTCGGCAGCATTCTTTCGTGGAGACTGATCATGAAATATTTTCTATGGTCATTCTCTCCCTTCCGCTGATTAAAGGTTCCTGGTGGAAGAAGGTATACAAAACTGGTTAACCGCTTAGAGGACTAAGCCTGCCCAGTAAACGTGTGATTAGGTAAACTGACCGCGCTCGAAATGACCCCATTGGTTGACTGGGCCGTAAAACTTAAACACAAACAAAATATCTCCATATACCACCTCTCACAGTTGCGGGTTTTCTAGGCAGACAGTTGAATTAAGAGACGATGACAGATCTCGTATATTTTCCGCCGTTTTAAAAGAGAGAAAAATCTTGTGACTTCCTGTTTGCTTTTCCTGCACATCAATCCCTTCTGAAGAGGACCTACTCTGAAAGGAAAGAATCTGATCCCCTTCTTTCCTTTTAGAGTAGACTCCTTTTCAGAAGGGAGGTAAAATGTTACAGTTACCTTCCTTGAAAGTGTACGTTTTCCCCTTTAATTTCAATTACAATATATGTTATTGTTTTTCTTATATTAGTATACATATACAGTGGTAATATTTCAGGAAAAACAGAAGGTGAATAAATTCATTAGTCCTTTACACTTATGACTGTATTTAATAAGACTCCAAAGGATAAATATATTTTTTTAGTAGAGCCCCAAAATTACTTACATATCTGTAATAAGAAACTGTTTCAAGGTATATTTCGGGAATATCTCTATAATTATTATTTGCTTTATCAAAGCTTCTGTCAAAAGCATTTATTGCTGCAGTATGTTTTGAGTCATTACAGGATCTTATATTACTGGAAAAAGGTACATTTGATGCGTTTCTAAGCAATGAACGTGTTGCTAGTATGATATTCTGCTAAAGGAAGAGAACAAAACATAGCCTACCAGTGACACGAAGAGACCCAGCTAGCAATCTTTATAAATCAATAGCGGGCTGCTATCGGCCCGACAGGGTAGCTGACGGGCCGATAACGGCCCGCTATGGATTTACAAAGAATTTTAGCTGCGGAAGAGTTAACAAACTACAACCTGTCAACTCTTCTCCAACGAAGTGATTAAATTGCTAGACAGCACTCACCAAATACAGCAAATGGACAACAAACAGGGCCCAGTTGTTCAAAGCATCCTCAGCTTAACGAGCTCGTTAGTGGTCAAACATGTTAACTGTTCTAGCAAGTACAATCTCTAATTCATAGGTATTTTTGCTGAAAAAATGTGAGAAGCTTTTGCAAATGCAAAATTATCAGTGTATTTGCCATATTTAATAATCAAAGTTTTAACGATTCGTTACTTAACGACATCGTTAGTTTTGAACAACTGGGCCCTGAACAAAACACGTAAATGATCCACAGCGAGCAGCCACAATGTCCTACAAATAACGAATAACATCAGAACCACTGCCTTAGAATGTTCAGTAACAAAACCTACCACGGGGTGAGGGAGCGGGGCGGTAAATCATTTTACTGGCACTCAAAACTTCACCCGAGGTACAAACATTGTACACAATACATACAAAACAATGTACAAACAGAGAGAGACAGAAAACAAAGAGGACAGCAGTTGGGGGTAATATAGAACTGATTTTTTTTTTTTTTTTTTTTTTTCGATTTCGTCGATATCGAAATTCTTACAAGTCACACACACCATTACGAAAACACGCCTATTCAAATTTATAGAAAATTTCACCTCCAAAAACTGAAAATTTTCAGATGAAAAACTCTGATATTTTTCATATTTCAGCTCAAAACATAGAGTGTGGGTATTCGTTAGAACCGCCTCAGCGAGGCGGTTCTAACGAGTACCCACAATCTTTGTTTTCAAGCAAAAATAAGACCCCAGTTTTACTATATAAAACTGGGGTTTAAGGAGGTCAATATTATATAAGAATGTTTTCATGATGCTGACAAAAAATAATAAAAAAAAAAGTGCCGTGTGTTAATTTTGTGTGTACTTCGTCGACGTTTACACATCAACAAGATTCTCAAAAGTTAAATTCATTATTATAGCTGCAGAATAGAAAATAGAACAGAGCATAAACTTTATTCTCTTATATCTGTGAGTATGCCACCTATATCTGTGCGTCCTAATTATCTTCACTTGCTTCATATGTAGTGGAGCCATTTTCAATCGCAAACACAATATCTTTTTTTTTTCACTGGCTAAAATCTACTTTAATCTGATCAAAATAATGATATTTATTGGCCTGTTCTCCAATCTCCAAGACTGTTGCTCTTGCGAACTTTTTGTCAGATAGCAATAAAGTTCAAATGATACTGTGAAACTATAGACATTCTAAACCTCTGCTGTTTGATACTCAAATATAATATTTGCGTGCAAGAAAGAAAGAATAGTTTGCATATTACCAATTCAGATGTTGAGAGCTTTAAATTATTTTTCCTTTTCAGTCAAAATTCAAAAGAATATCAGCCCCAGCAAACATAAAACGCCGCAACAACGTCGTTACAACGTCGCTGCAACGTTGTGACGTTGCAGTGACTTTGTAACGACGTTGTAACTACGATGTGCTTTTGCTGGGGCCTATATCTAATTAAACATAACCTGAGACTGACTGTGTTAGCCACAGCGTGAGAAAGTGTACCTTCGAACATGTGCGCCTAGGGAGGACTCGGATCAACCTGCGCATTTGCACAGTCTGATCAGTGTCTTTGCTGTCCTCTAGAAGAAACATTGGTTCCTTGGCTATCCAGATAGCACCCAGCGAAGACCGATCAGACAGAGCAGATGTGTGGGCTGATCAGAATCTTCACCAGTCTCGGCTCATGTAGTTTTCTGCCCTCCATGAAAGCCTATGACAAATGATTGCATTGAACAGAGTGAGTTCCTGAGATTTTTTAGAATTCCTCTCTCCTCTGCATGTATGTAGATCCTTTCTGATATTTTAGGGACAAAACGTCTATCATCACGAAAACATGCCTCTATAATTTTGACCCCTTTAAACCCCACTTTTATATAGTAAAACTGGGGTTTACAGGGGTATACATTATTTTTCTTATTTCTGCTCAAAAACATAAATTGTGGGTACTCGTTAGAACCGCCTTGGCGAGGCGGTTCTAACGAGTACCCACAATCTATGTTTTTGAGCAGAAATATGAAAAATATCAGACTTTTTTATCTGAAATTTTTCATTTTTTGGTGGTAAAATTTTCAGTATATTTGAATAGGCGTGTTTTCGTAATGTGTGCATGTATGTACATCATTTCTGGTATTTTAGGGACAAAACGTCTATAATTAAAGTAATGAAAAGCATGTGCATACAGAGTATTCAAGATATTTCTAGTTTCTTGATTTTATCCACCTGTTTCCTATTATGATAAATACTTTAAAACACCATAAGATATAAAGTAAGAATAGTAGCCCATCAAAATTCCGCACAGATTGTTATCCACACAATTTATTACCAGCTGTACCTGTTGTTTCATAAACTGCCTATAACGATAGTTCCACGCAAAAAGGTACTTTGCATATTGGCACAGATAGTATTTCTCTTATCTTACCTCTTTGTTTTGATTTCGAGAAATGTTCATTTATTAATTAAGTTATTTTAGTATATGCGTATAACGAATTTGTATAGCATAGTTAATTTACAATTATTTCGAAATGATGGGCTCGTACGTCAGATGCCAAAGAGTTTTCAAACATTATATAGTCTGTTATCATTATGTTCATACACACGCACGTACGCACGCGCAGAGTATATATATATACGTATTAGCAGTTAGATAGACTGCTTTCTATGATTAATATAGCACTTTGCTATACTCCACCCTATTTCAGTGGCCAGACTACTAAAATAAATTATTTCTGACATAAGTACAATATAGAAACGCATTAATTCAGAATCGAAGGGTATCCTCCCCAGCCCTCCCCATTCAGCACTTTTACTATAAAATGGGCATATCATGGGATGGGTTGGGATGGGGTGTGTGGAAGGCGAGCACAGAAATTATGAAGAAGCTTGTTCGCTTTATGCAGTTAACAATGTAGGTTTGATTTAAATAAAAGATCTGTTTGGAAGATTCAAAGATACTAGGACATTATCTAATTTACTTTATGGCACATTAGAGTTATTACTTAAACAATCTACTTAAGGATAAGAGATATTGGTAGTGCTTTATTCTGGGACACGAGCTATTGTCATTTCCCATATACTTGCTTTAGTGACATGGTATCGAAATTCATATGGATTCCTGTGGAAACACTTTTATTTAATCATTCCATAACAATTTAATTTTTCCGGAAACTAGTTTTGCCATATTTACACAAAATACTTGGACAGACATGTCAGAGCAAACAGAGTAGATTTAGATTAGATACCGGGGACGTGGCGACTGAGCAGGATCTACACTGTTTGCCACACATATTGGAGTTTTTCACATCAAACAAGCACTAAAATAGACTTGTTCAAGGTTTAGGACAAGTTAGGCAAGTAGTGAAGGCGTTCGAAGGTTGAAGACGGTAACCTGCAAAATATTACCTCGTCTGATCGAGTACAAAACTAATTCATTTGCTGAGCTAGTACTCTGGCAATTACTTATTTTTATTGCAAATTCTAAGGTGAACGAATTGTTGGCATTAATAATTTACAACTTGTCTTAACTTTGAATACGTGCTGCGGTTTGATAGCTAACAGCTTCTACTCGCAGCTAGTAAATGTTGGTGCACGTAATTTCTTATTCAGAGTGTACTGATAATATTGAAGGACTGCAGCCGAAATATACGTGTGTGAAAAGACTACCCAGTAAACATTCTTTATAAAGCTACCCTGACGGACCGATAACGGCCCGCTATAGATTTATAATGAATGCAAACTGGTTAAAATGGAAATATGCTTGAATGGGAAAATTTAACGATTGTTTTGAAAAACGTATATCTAGCGCTTAAGAAACGGCTACATGAGAAAAACGACTGTTGGAAAAATCATTACCAGCAGTGAGTACAACGTACAATTGTTTTATATTGCATCAGTACACAAATCATCGTAATGAGTACTGCACGGTCGTTGATTTAAACACAAAATGCAACGGCGTCTTCCGATTGGTGTAGAGTTTTATATTTTCTTGCATGTCTAGATTACGTTTTGTAAATAAGGTCTTGACATTGACGTAATTGTTAGTTAATCAGTTATTACATGCCAACTGCGCATATTATTAATGTCCCCTGTGTGTGCGTGCGTTTGTGCATGTGAGTGTGCATAATTAATATAAATTTTAGGATATCGTTCGCGAAAACTGCATGTTTCATCAATTACATAATAGTTACAAATCAAATGATGAAGAGCTGCAGTTAAGGAAGCTTAAGAGAAGTCAACACATGCATTACGGATACATACGTATCCGTCTAAACATCGCACCTCTATAACGTCACCATCTACTACTAGTATTTATACAGGTAAGAGTTAGACTGGCATTAGCCTGTTGAATGTATTATCTGTACCTATAGAATTAAATGAAACTAAACTTGTCTCTATTATTCTGAATTCACTAGTGACCAGCCTTTATAATCATTATATTATATTAGTTTACTTTATTGGATGTATTACCTCGCAAATGATAGGAAATATAATATCCTTTCTTGTGATATAAAAAAAACATTGGTGTTATTATTAAATATTTAAAATGGTTCGGCATGAAAAATGTGTCAAAATGGCTTTCCCTTGTTTGTTCTTTAAATTTCATGCAAAACATGGTAAAAAGCATAAGTTTATTTGTCCAAAAAATATGTTTCTGTAATTTTCACAACTTTTTAAAAACCTTAATTCGATGATATATATTTAAAATGTAAGGAAACGTAATTTAATTTGATAATGGTCCACCTGTTGTGACCCATTACGAAAACACGCCTATTCAGATATATAGAAAAAATTCACCTCCTAAAATGGAGAATTTTCAGATAAAAATCTCTGATATTTTTCATATTTCTGCTCAAAAACATACATTGTGGTACTCGTTAGAACCGCATTACCGAGGCGGTTCTAACAAGTACCCACAATTTATGTTTTTGAGCAGAAATAAGAAAAATATTGTATACCCCTGTAAACCCCAGTTGTACTATATGAAAGTGGGGTTTAAGGGGGTCAAACTTATATAGATATGTTTTCGTGATGTTTAACGACGTTTCGTAGCAGCGTAGCCAGAACGGAATGGTTTTTACGCACATCCAGGAAATTCTTGAAAAGGTATGTATAGAATCGCTTCCAAAATAGGGCTATTCTTAAAGGAAAGAAAAATCCCAGAAGGACAACATTCTTTCCCGTAATTCTTTCCATGTGGTAAAGACGCAAAATATTTCAGGTTAGTGATGTCACTTTATTATAAAATCTTTCTCATGCATGTTACGCACATGAAAAGTGTGCGAAGTTTACACAGACCAAAGCTCTTGGTACACAATACTAGAGTACCAGAGTGACATGTCCGGTTGCACAAAGCTTAAGCGTACACTGGTGGAAAATTGTATTTACAGAAAATACTTAATTGACAGTAGGCTTATTACATTAACAATGAACAGAAATTAGCGTACCGTCAAAGATCTGTTGTTCCGTGATTGGAAATAGAACCTAGCTTTTTTGGTTAACTTATTTCTGATATTTTGGTTGAAGGAGTATAACATCTAACAAAAAAGCTTTTTGGTAGCACTGGATCCAGGAAAGATGCTGTCGCCTTCTTTAGAGGCTTACTATTGTATATTTATATAGCAATATATATATATATATATATATATATATATATATATATATATATATAAAGATGAAAAATGTAAAATAAGTTGAAATAGTTGGAAAACAGATTACATACACAATATTAAACCTCTGAAGACGGCGAAAGCCGAAGGGTCTCAGGTAAACATGACAACAGCGCGCCGTCCTTCGGATCGGGACGTTATCGGGAGGACCCCTATGCAGGGAAAGTCACACCCTGTGCAGGTTAAAGATTCCTACGGTAATTCAAAATGGTTACTTGTAGGCCTTCATCCTGCAACCCGAAGTGTACAATGTACACCGTCTGTGTCCTCTTTGGAGGTTAAGACGTAATGGAAGAAAGAAAGAAACAAATCGTTTGCACTGTTAATGGTTAACATATATATATTTAACATCGGACTAATTTATTTTCTCTCTCTCTCTCACTCTCTTTCTCTCTCTCTCTCTCTCTCTCTCTCTTCAATAAAGAGAAAGGAAGGCAATACTGTATTTAAATTACGGTAGCAACAAAATGTCACGCCATAGGTAACGTTTTCGCTTGACGTTAATAACGTTTCCGGTAACGGAATATCTTAACTGGTAATCATTGTACATCTATATACTGGCCTGCTTGTTTGTAAATGTTAAGTTCGCAAACTTGATGTTAAATCAGTTTCTATAAATAGATTACATGAATACAATGTATTTTCTTATACTTCCAACTTGTATTTGTGTCCAGAACTGAAAAAGGCTCGCTGGAAACACATATTAGAACAGGGCGGCTTTGATTTCAGCTGTAAATCTGTACGACAGCAATAGGTCTTCTTCATGATTTGCTAAGGGAATACAAAAGCTCCCACGAAGATGGAATAAGTGTGCAGGCGTAGGTGGGTAATATTCTGAAAAAGAATAAAAAGATTTTTTGAAAAATATTCAACGGCTTCTAAGAATAAGCAAAAAGTTCTGATATTTTCCGACCGTATATATTTCAGGGCTGAGTTGTTCAAAACTAACGATGTCGTAAGTTAACGTAGCGTTAAGATTTTGACCATTAAATATACCATATATGCTAATATTTTTGCATTTGCAAAAGCTACTCACATTTTTCAGCAAAAATACCGGTGAATTAGATATTGTACTTATTAGAACAGTTAATATTTTGACCACTAACGGGCTCGTTAAGCTAACAACGCTTTGTACAAGTGGGCCCTGAATGTCACCTGTGATTATCGTCATAGCGACGGACCTCATCACGCGTACTTCCTCATACTTTCTGACAGTCCGATTTGACCTTTCCACGGCTCGCCCTCTGCGACCGAATTTACTGTACAATTACATAAATGAAACTAAGAAAAAAAAAAGAAAGAAAGAAAGAAAGAAATCCCAATGCCTGAAAAGATGGTTTCCAGCTACTGCGTGTCAAATTGGCTTTTTTTTTGTACGTTTTCAATTTTTTTTTTTTTTTTTTTTTTTTTTTTTTTTTTTTGTACGTTTGTTCAATTTGCGTTTGTTTGGTTTTGTCTGTTTCCTCTTCCTCTTGGTGTCTGGGAAAGGCTGCGCTGTTTGATTGTGGCATTCCCTGGACTTTTCTCTTACCTTTCTGTTGTGCCGAAAACAGTATCTTCTGAAAAAAGTGAAGACTGGCTAAACAATCGACAGTCCTCATTCACAACAGAAAAGGTCACGTGATCCATCAAAAGAAAATGAACCGAAATGCAAAGGCATACCCATTACGAAAACACGCCTGTTCAAAAATATAGAAAATTTCACCTCCAAAAACCGAAAATTTTCAGGTTTCCATATTTCTGCTCAAAACGAAGATTGTGGGCACTCGTTAGAACCGCTTCGGCGAGGCGGTTCTAACGAGTACCCACGATCTATGTTTTTGAGCAGAAATAAGAAAAGTAATGTATACCCCTGTAAACCCCAGTTTTACTATATAAAAGTGGGTTTAAGGGGGTCAACATTATATAGGCATGTTTTCGTGATAGCATCTACCGCATCGGACAAGTAATAGGCATTTAGTGCAAGAGTGATCGCCATTAAAGGAATTTATTTCAAAACTGATTATAGTTTTAATAACGCGGTACTTTGTGGCGCCGAAACGGCAATGTTGTTTAAAAGAGGTTAGATTTTTTTTATGTTTTATTCTTCCTTTGCTCCCCTTTAGCTGTCTTATGCCCTCATGACTTGAACTAACATACCAAGCAAACTGTTTGTAGTTTAAAAAAAGGACAATCTTGATGCTAAGTAAAGCGATTAATATTAGGAGTTGTCTACATTCTGAACAAACAAAGCATTTCTTGTTAAGGTTGCATTAAAATTCTCAGAAATAATCTATGAAACACGTTTGCTTATTAGACCACTGAAAGGAGGCAGAGGCTGTCTTTGCACAAGCATATCAGAGAGTTGAAAGCTAAACTTTCAATCGATGGCTATAAATAAAAGCAGAAAACATTTAAAATATTTCTTATTTTATAGAAAGTTTCGTGTCTTATATTCTGTAAAAAAGCATTTCTTTTCATCTTATAATTTAGAGTGGGAGAGCGTTACAGCTTAAAATATAATGAGAGGGAACACGTTATGCACGGTTCAGATCAACTGAACATTGGTGCAGTTTTCAAAATTATTAAATAAAAATACCCGATCAGAGTGTGCCTATGCATTTCGCAACATTTGTGCTTATCATATTTAATATAGGCTATATTAATTACACTTGCGCTTTATTTAGAAATCTCTGTATATCAACAGTTAATTCTAGGTTAGTCTACGGATCATCTACTTCCTGTATTTTTGGTTTATATTGCTTGTTACATTCAGTTAACCTTAAATCTTATATACCGATATATGACAACAGTTGAGAATTGATTCACCTGGTATATTCTCCACCAGTCTTCAGAACGGAGTGATTATTTGTCACTTCATGTTGGTCATTTTTTACCTGTTAGAGTTGACCCCTTTTCAGAAGGGAGCAAAAAGAATTTTGACAGTTGTTTGCCTTGAAAGTGTATCAATGTCCATTAAAATATTTTATAGCAACTGTTGTTCACCAGCCATCGTATCATGTCTGATGCGGTACATCACGATTGCTTGTCACTTGATAATTTTCCTCGGGTTGTATATCGCAGCAATGAGCGTATTTATCGCCAAGGATCCATTGTCATTCGTTTCGTATCTTATCCCGATACATATTGTTTGTCACTTAAACATTTTACCTCAGACTATATTAGTTCTCTGTATACCCCAGCAAAATGTGTTATCGTAAGCGGTTTACCACCCTTCGTTTCGTCAACGATTCACAGTCCTTTCGTATCTTATACCGATACAAATTGTGTGTCACTTTCACACTTTTCCTCAGGCTATAGTCATGTCTCTGTATGCCACAGCAGTTAACGTGTTTTATCGTCAACGATTCACTACGATCGTTTGTTCCGTATCTTATACCGATACATATTTTGTGTCACTTTAACATTGTATCTCAGGCTATAGTAGTGTCTCTGTAAGCCACAGCAGCTGACGTATGTTTTCTTGATCAATTCATCGTTCTCCATTTTATATCTTACACCGATATATATTACGTGTTACTATAACGGTTCACCTCGCTTTACCACAGCAGTATAATTACTTATCTCCAACGATTCATCATCCTTTGTTTCGTACCATATACAGATTAATATTGCGTGTCACTTCAACATTTTATCTCAGGGTATAGTCATGTTTCTGTGTACAACAGCAGTAAACGTGTGTTATGATCAACGATTCATCGTCATTTGTTTCCTATCGCATACCACCGATGCATATTGCATGTCACTTGAACGGCTATAGCAGTGCCTCTGTACACCACAGCACAGGACTGATAACTTATGTTATCATCAACAATCCATCGTCCTTCGCTTCATATCTTATACCGATACAATGGTTTTTTCAGGCTATAGTCATGTCTTTTTATACCACAGCAGTTAATGTGTGTTTTCGTCAACGATTCATCGTCCTTTGTTTCATAGCTTATACCGATACATATTTTGTGTCTCTAACATTTTACCTCAGGCAACAGCAGTATCTCTGTAAACCATAGCAGTTAGCGTATGCTATCACTAACGATTCATCGTCCTTCGTTTCATATACCTATACATATTGCGATTAACTTGAAGTGTTTATCTCAGGCTATATTCCTGTCTCTGTATATCACATCAGTTAACGTGTGCGCTCATCAATGATTCACCATTCTTTGTTTCATATCTTATACCGATATTGCGTTTCCATTTAACAATTAAGCTTAACGATGTCTCCTTACACAATAGCTGTTAACGTATGTTATCGTCAAATGTTCGCTCGAGGGATCAACATCCTTGCGTTTCTTATCTTATACCAGTACATATTGCTTGTCAGAATAACAATCACTAAATGTAGTTAAATGAAACAAAAATCGAACAACGAACAACATATGAGCTACCAAGTAGCAATAGTTTATTTTCATTTGACAGTTGAATAAACGTGTCTGCCGAACTGAGCTGTTAGGATTAGCCATATTTCAATCATTATTGGCATGCTATTCATCAGATGTCTCGTTGCAATCAATGTTAAATCTTTGTTAAACGAAAACGGACTGTAATGCCAATTTAAACTACGTAGACACAATCGGTTGCAATTCAGTAACGGTCCAAATATTCCCTATTTAGAGCCTGCAGAATACAATTCCTAGTGTGTGCCGGGGAGTCGTGGGGTGGGGGCTTACTCTGACTAAAAATGTATGGTCCGGATGCTAATCTGCGTTTGCATCCCATGTGCTAAGGTTTTATGTAGCATGCAATGGAAATCAATACAGAAATATTTCTAGGACGCCTCAATATTCACGAACATTAATCGTGTGTAGTTTTGATTAAAGCTGATATTCAGTAACATTTGCTAAATGCTGCCTTCGATTGTTTATGTAACTGACGAGATCTGTTTTTTTGAAACTATCCTCAATCTCGTGTCAGGATGCATTTGCATTTAATTTCATTAAATTAACACAGCTATGTAAAATTTATATATGTTAGCCATAGCTCAAGATGAACAGGTTTTTAAACGAGAATTTTGATATCTTTTCCTGATTTCTCCAAACCATATGTTCATTACGAAAATACGCCCATTCAAATATATTAAAAATTTCACCAGCAAATAAATGGAAGTTTTCAGAAAAAAAATCTGATATTTTTCATATTTCTGCTGAAAAACATAGATTGTGGGTATTCGTTAGAGCCGCCTCGGCGAGGCGGTTCTAACGAGTACCCACAATCTATGTTTTTCAGCAGTAATAAGAAAAATAATGTATACCCCTGTAAACCCAGTTTTACTATATAAAAGTGGGGTTTAAGGGAAGCAAAATTACAAAGGTATGTTTTCATGATGTTTTTGTTCAGAAATATGAAACAATATAAATACCGTGTTATCTAGAGTTATGTGAGCCGTGGTATTTCCAGCATGTAATATTGCAAAGGGAAAAAAGTTTGGTCACTGAGCAACTAAAACAGATTTATGTAGTAAAATAGGCTACCAGAAAAAAATAAACACATTGAAAACCTTATTTAAAACTGCAAAATTTTGAAAACCCGCCTGCTAACATTGACTCCGACATCCCGTTATAATATTATTGGGCAATTTGGGATATATATTTCATGGACTTGTTAGCATAATGCTGTTTTTACATAGAAATCGAGGTGGCGTTGATATGAGTACGTGTATAACATTAGCTGGAATAGGAGAACCTCTGGACGAAGTGTGGCAGTGGTAACTTTCAATATATAATGAACTGTTGCTCAGCATTTCCTACAACATTACGTTGCGCCCGGCAAAAGAGCAGCCTGTGCATCCGTGCAGTCTGATCAGAACCCTGCGTAGGCTGAGCTGTGTCTTTCATGGGGACACAGGCTATCGTGTACGTAATGCTGTGCTCATATAGTATAGACATGTGTTTGAAATGTACCCTCTTTCAGAGTATTGTTGCCAACTTTGTAGGAGTGGGATCATTAGAAATAATTTCCGTCCGTCTGTTCCAGTTTGCATGTTAGAATATACACAACCTTTTACGGGACTTTTCGGTGTTGGATTGTAAAGCTATAAACATAATTTATACAATCATTGTGCAGGTATATAAATGGTACATGTTTTTCACTGGATTATTTACCAGGTCTCTTAATGAAGCTTTGGATTTTTACATATAGCAGACTATTCGATGAGCTCACTAAGGACGTTTTATATTTGCCGGGACGTCGGTTTGTGACGATTCCGGCAAATAAAAAAAAAGATCTTAAATCAAACTGTGTTATAAGCAGACATATGTCTATTTTATATTCATTTCAATCAAGAAATTTCATAAAGCTTAAGAAAAGCAAACATTAAATAATCACACTGTTGTTCTATTTTACCTGTTACACTGAAAATTTATTAAACTTTAGTATACCCTTGTCCCATATCTCTATGTAAACATGAACAATATTTGCGCCGGTACTTAGACGTTTACGTCTAAATATTTTGTCTTGTTTATAAACTAATATCCTTTAGTCTAATGTCCCCTATGTCCCATATATCCCAAAATATTTTTTTAAGATTTCAGTTATATGATTTTCTATACTTATATCCAACGCGGCCAAGGTAGAAGAATTCAAATTTGTTATTTTATTTGAGTTACATGATTTCTGTGATGTTTCGCAGATTCAGTTCGGGAGCTTTATGCGACCCAAACATTTATTTTTCAGCAATAGAAGCTAGAGTGAAACTTTGGTATTAGTAAAATCGACTTCAATAACCTTTCCTCCTCGCAATAGTATTTACTACTGACCGTTCTAAGGCGGTGGTTCTGAAAGTGCTCAGCGGTTCTGTTTAGCTCACCTGAGGCGATGAGCTATTGTGATCACTTGCCAGAAACCCCTAGGCTAATTTTCTTCAAACTTTAGATGAAGCCTTCTGTTACAGAAGGATTGAAAATTTATAAAAATAGTTACGATCCGTTAATCAAAGTGGACGCCATGCCCATATATGGTAAAAATCTCTTTCATCAGAAACAGGAAAGTTTCAAAGCTGATTCTTGGTATATAGCATTATGAATTCAAGGTCTACCAAGTTTGTTCAAATGATGACCCTGTCGACCTTTGACCTTTTACGGCAAGGTTAAATTTGCGTTGTTGAAAAGTCATTTCTCAAAATGTATTAAAGACGAATTGCTGAAACTTTTAATGAGTGATTGAAGCAGTAAGTAAATCTAGTCATAATCATATTTTTGTCCCCGCATGTTATCTGCCCTTGCCCCTGAATAACATTGTGTAATTTTTAAATGTCTTTTCTGAAAGTGCACTAGCAATTTTACCAGATATCACATGAGGCCTTCTGTCGAAAGGTAATTTCCCACCAATTTGTTCAAATGGTATCGCGTCATTGAACAAGATGGCCACCATGTCCACATATGGTAAAACACTTAGAAATCTTCTTCTCTAGAATCAAGAAAGCGTTGGGGCTGAATCTTGGTATATAGCATCGAGGACTCAATGTCTACCAAATTTGTTCAAGTAATGACCGTAAGTTGACCTTTGACTTTTTACGGCAAGGTCAGATTTGCGTCAACCATGCATTTGTATGGGAAAAATGTTAAAAAAGTCATTTTCTCAAAATGTTTTGGAGACTAATGACTGAAACTTACACTGTGTGATTAAAGTAGTGAAGCATTTTAGTTATAATTAAACTTTTGTCCCTGAGAATAATCTGCCCTTGCACCTGGGCTATATGTATGCATAACATGCATGTAATTTTTAAATTTCTTCTCTGAAACTACTTGAGCAATTTTTACCGGATTTTAGGAGAGGCCTTTTGTTGAAAAGGTATTGCCTATTTGTTCAAATGGTTCGCGCCATTGAACATGATGAGTGTCATGTTTATATATGGTCAAACACTTTAAAATCTTCTTCTTGATATAGTGGATGGTTTAAAATTTTCGCTTTTTCAAACCACAAAAAGTGACAACAACCTCACACTTATGAGAGGAGGCGTTGTCATGTAACAGCTGGACCACTGAACATCCTTTGCTTGGTCGTTTCTTATTGTAAAACTCTTTCACTTTCTCCAGTACAGAATTCTTGTAGACTCGACCAGTGACTTTATGACCAGATGGACAAGGCACTTGAACGACTGGCCCACTTGAATTAAAGAGAATTGCGTACATCTTTCTCTTGGCAATACATGGGCGATTTTGATCTTTTCGCTTCCATTGCTTATTATCAGCCCTTCTTTGTGGCTCAAACATGTGCACCCAGGTTTCATCACCTGTTAGCAAGTTAGAAATAACCCGACTATTACAGACTCTGTATGTTTTCAAAAGTTCCCGGGCACATTTAAGGGGTTGTGTCTTTTGCTCCTCAGTGAGCAAATGAGGTACCCACCTAGCGCAAACCTTTCTCAGGTCCAAACGCTTTTTCAGTAGTGTTGTCACATTGCCTTCTGATATGCCTGTACAACTAGCTATATCTTTGACAGACAATCGCGCATCCTGTTCGACCACAATCTTTACAGTAGCGATGTTAACCTTGGTAACAGAGGTTTTAGGCCTTCCAGGACGGGTATAATCTTCAACAGAAAATTTCCCAGCTTTAAAAGCTTTAACCCATCTAAAAACTGTGCGCATTGAAATGGTCTGAGGTCCATATATACCACACAATTCATTAAATATCTGCTTTGAATCTATATTAAGCTTTATGCGGCATTTAATTTAGCTACGAATTTCAGTCTTCTGGTCCATGTTCCAATGTAACAAGTAAATTGGTCAGTGTATATGACTGCATCTATTTCAATTTGATATAACTCGGTCAGTTGGAAAGCAATTTGCACGAAATAAACGGGTATCGTTAGCTGTTCAACACACCATTTAAGTGCAGTGAGTTTTAAAATATACCTGGGATAAAACTAAGGAAGCCTATTAGTAACAGAAACTTTTGCACGACCCTCGTAAAATGATTAGACTGGAATAACCTTTAACCTTTTTATGGTATGGTCAAATTTGTGTCCCAGTTGCTGTGACAATACTGGAAAACTGTTACATGTTGTTTGTAAATAAGCAATAGCTATTTTTATCAGGTGAGCGAATTGTGGCCAATGGGACTCTTGTTTCGTGTTTGGTACTGTTTGTTTGTAGTGTCATTGGTGGACTTTATTTTGTGGCCGTTGCTGTCTCAATATTGTTTAGGTATTGCTCTTAGCTAGACAAAACCCTTTTTATAGCTCTCCAAATCCAAGGATCTAAACTCAGAATAGGGCTAAATGTAAAATCGAACTGTTTGTTTAATATTTCGTATGCAAACATATTTAAGCTGGTTTACGCGGTAACATCATTTATACTTTTTCAATGCCGTAAGAAGGAGAATCGTGATCAGTCCATCTAAGTTTTCGACTTTTTAACTCTGCTCAAGAGGTTATCATATGTACCAACGACCTCTTCATTTCGCTTGTGAACTTGTTTATTAAGGATGTGTACTAAATATTCGGTAGGCTCCGGTAATATCTCATTTCAAAATCTATACTCTATAGTTTCACATATTTTTACAACCATTCAAGAAAATAAATGATCAAGGGGCGATCAGTGTTGTCTTAAAAGAAAGTCTGCATTTCTTTTCTTTAGTTCTTGCGTTCAACTCTGAACGCTTTGCAGTTGCTTGACAAATCCTTGACAAAATGAAAGTTCTCAAAACTCATTTCCAGAATGGTAGAACCTAGGTAATTGATAATCGTTACTATTTATAGTCTAGCATCATTCACTTCGATATCAAATTCTACTTGCTCTAGGCTGTCTGTTCAGTTTCGCTTCTTTTAAGATCCCTTGTCGACTTTATAGGTCTTGGTACTTTATCGATACAACCAACGCGTCCGAAAGGTTCTATTATGTCATTTGCAATCGGATTATAAAATAGTTTGCCTCCAATATTGACATTTCCTTCAAACTCTGCTAAGATGCTGGACAATTGTCTTTTAAAAAAGATGACAAGGGATATTGCTGAAGGTAGTCTTGTCTGACTACAACTGTTGTACAAACCATTTGCTCACACTAGCATGGAACAGGACTGTACCAGTTGTTTAATCATTCCATCGTTCAACGAGACGAAATCTTATAATTTCTCATATGGACCTAAACCATGTACAAGGTGTCCCTGTAGCCTGTAAGGAGGTTTAATGCTGAAGGTATCTCAAATCAGAACTCTTGAGTCTGAATATTTTATCTGTAGTGCTACTTTTACATGCTCCACATGTTCTTTAACAATTATAACCTCTGTCTTCTGGAGGTTGGTGCGTGCTTAGAATTACTATTGGAGTCGCCTTGCTCAAAATGCTGATGAGACTAGGTGTTTTATTTTAGTACAAGTTCCGTTTAAGGCGAATGGATTCGCCCGGAGTTATTTTTCCCTTTTTCGCAAAGGAGATATATTTTGTGACTTCCGATGGTTGGTTTTTCTGCATGCAAAGCATCTGCTGGAAAGGGGTTTATTATAAAAGGCAATATTTTGCAGAATAAGGTCCTTTTTCGAGTAGATTCCTTCTAGAAGGGAGAAACAGTTTGGACATAGTTGTGTCCCTTCAAAGTGTATCCATTCCCATTAATAGATAGTGTTATAACCATAGATTGCGGACCTATAGGTAGGCAATTCACTTTTTTTTTCTTATTATTGATTATTGTAAAAAAACATCTATCATAGTTTCTTCTCCTGCTTGAACTAGTTCTAAATTCCTGCAGACATTCACCGCTTGCGTGTTCTTGTGCTTGCTTCAACTGCCACTCGAATGCTTGGTTGATTGTCTGGGGAATATTGTAGGTCTGCAGGATCTCCATCGGCTACATGGCTACAGTACTGCGTCCGTGCAGTACTGCGTCCATCCTTTGAGGATAGTTTGTTCTTCAGTTAGTCAAGTTTCTACTTTACCGTGTATGGTGGCTAATTGGCAATGTTTTCCTTAGTCTGGTTCCTTAGTGTTCCATGATGTGAGAGTACGAAAACAACTGACATCTCTAGATTTACTTTAATCTTAAAGGGTAAAAAATTCCTTCTTCTTAATGCATCCTCGTGAAGGGCCTATGGTGAGGCGCATCCAACACAGCGTTGCACCATAACCATGAATCATAATAATGGGGTATCAAAACAACTAAGTACTTCCTCGTGCAAGGTGTACAAAAACAAATAACTCCTTAGTGGTACCTCAGGCAAGGTAATACCAAAATAGTGTAGCTCTCTAGTTGTTCCTCATGCAAGTTGCTTCCACACCACGGCTGTTGTGTTTCATGCAAAGGACACCAAACGGATCCTTAGCGGTCCCGCATGCAAGTGATCACACGTGCAAATAGGCTACCAAAAGAAAATTGCTCCTCGAGGGTTCCTAGTTCAGTTGGACTGCCATAGTATCGTTGCTTCATAATATCCTGCTATTTTAGAGGCTGAAACAATGGCGGGCCTCAGACGTCGATCGTGACCCTGAGCTAAAATTATCGTAATAGGTCGTATACATCCTAGGCAGAAAGGAACATTTCGTTACAGGTTTTAAACTGTAACTGACAGTCAAAGGCTCATTAAAATGTTCCAGTGACATGGTTATCAGGACATTTCGATGTTCACTCGGGAATTTTGTTGCATAATTAGATTTTCGCGGAAGGAGAAGAAGTGTTACTGCGTGAAAATATCCAATTTACAATTTTTAACAAACTTCTTGGAAATTGAATCATAGCTGCTTTAAAATTTGTGACAAATTTGACGGAAAAGGAACGTTCGTGATATTCTTGAAGATATTAAGCATTGATTATGTATCTCATTTCCCGAGAGAGTAGCGAGAAAACAAAGCATTTTCTCCAATTCCATCTTTAAGCCTTTCTAATAAGACCGAACGCGAGCACACCGAGCTGTAATGTTAGTGTTATTGATGTCATGCAATATGTTTACGTGGGTTTGAAGGTGTTCTAACGCTACTATTTTCCATTGAGCTTATAGAAGCATTAATAATACGCCACACAAAATAAGGTAGGTTATTATGCAACGTGCGGAGAAGGATGGCCCAGCTCAACATGCGCACTCTGATCAGAGTATTCGTGTTGTTTACAAAATAGTGTTTCCGTAGATTCTGAATATAACAACTGTAAGACAACCCTGATTTGATTCCACGAATATGTATATATAAAAGCCCCGTGTAAAAGGGCCGTCCTCTGAGGTTGGGCATTTTATTCTGGAAACGGTTTTAGAGTAGACCCTTTTTCAGAAGAGAGGCAAAAGCAATTATGGCAGAGTTACCTGGCCTGCAAGTGTCTTAGCTCCTTAAATTCAGGAGTGTTGGTCCTGTTTGACGGTTGATGTCACACGCTTGTATTCCAGGAGTATCAAATAATTGATGCCAAAGACAGGAATAAAGCATAATATATTTTGTGTCCTAGTTGAGTTGTAAAATTTATTTATAAGTAAAGCCATATATGCCTTCGGTTTTACCTGGGTATACGTTTATATTTTATATACATCACGTTATACCCTATCTCCAATCGTACAATGAAAGAAGATAATTATGACTTTCTAAGTGGAGTGCTTTACTTCGGTTATTGACCAAGCTAAAGCCACCTCCATGGTATCAGATATACACTAAATAAAGTTGTAAATGATCATCACCGAATAAGAAATTGTTTGTACAACCAAATATTGTTAACTTTAAGTATTTATGTATTTGCGTAATAACTTGTCACTGAATGTTCCTCTAAAATAATGAGTAAATAAAAGGGGTTCTCGGATTCATGATCACGTTTCTTCCGTATTTATCCTGTTTATTCGAACAAGATACATCACTTTAGATACGTTTACAGGTAATAACATGGACTTGGTCCAGAAATATAATAAAAAGTTAAGGTGTCGAAATATTTACACTGTTTTTTTGGAACTACTGTTTCTAGGCTTGGCAATTACAAGTGATAGACTAATACGTTTAACCTCCATGGGTACATTTCTGTTGGGGACTTATCTCAGTTTGGACATAATGCAGTATATCTTTTACCACCATCTGGGCCAATTCATCAGACGACAAACTGACAGTATTTTCTTTTTCTTATTTTTTTTCTAAAAATAATGTTGAAATTTCATGCAAACTGTCTCCTTTGGTGACAAGGTGCAAGAAATTTCAAAGCCTATTTTCTGAAAAATTATAAGAAAACTACTTCGAAATAAGCTAAAAGTTTCTGAGTTAATGGGAATACAGCAATACCTAAACGGTGCAAATGTTGACAACAGGCTCTAAAATAGAAAATTTGAGATCATCTGGTACACTTCCACGTCTGATGTCCTTGAGCTTTGTACGAGCGCACAACTGAAATCAGACGCTAGGATGATTTCCGTTTTACTGGGTTCCGGTTTTGCACGTCAGAACCTTTCCTTTATTGACTATACTGATATATGATAGATGGGCCCAGTTAAAATAGAAAGAAAAAAAAATAGTGCAATAAATTTTGGGCTAAAAAGTCATTCTGCCTATACCCTTTTCCCCACATTACGAAGTGCAATATTCTAGTGTTCTAAATGTGATAGGAGTTGGATACGCATATCTGAGCGGGACTTTAAATATTCCTGACGAAGTATAGCAATAATCTGATTAGTTACTTCATCTAGTTACTCAATATTATACTTGGTTTGGTTACGCCACAGCCGTTCCTCAGAGCCAATTTATGCTTGAATTTACGTTTATTCATTTTACGTTATACCGCATGTAAGATAACGTCAGATACGACGGTAAAACTGACGTCATTTATTTAGGCAGTTAGTTGGTCAGTAGAAATACGTTGTACTCTACTTATGTAAGTATATATCTTATAACTCGAATATACGTTGATTCATGACGTCTTTTCAGTGACATGTTTACCTAGCGTGACATAGATAAAATAGTTCAGACGTTAATACATAATGTCAACTCGTAACGTGATTATATTGTGTAGGTACTATACGATTCTTGATAACCGTCAGGTCCTAATGTCCCCGGTACGTTAAATCATTTAATAATATATAGCTAATGTGAAGTAAATCTTAATGCGTATGCGTTAAATTAGTGACCAACGTTTTAGTTGGACAAATTTATTTTTTATTTTATTCGTGTTTGAATTTGACGTGAGATTTTACGTTTGAAGTTATGGAAACGTTAACAACTTCGGGAAAGGAGTTAGGTTATGAAGGGCAGCAATGGAAAGAATGGATTAGTAATCAGCATTAATTAAAAAGGGGCGGAAAAGGCCGCGGAACGTGAGCTGATAAAATTTCGGGCGGAAGAATCTGAAAGAGATAGGTCTGTTGAGTTGGCCAAGATTGAGGCCGAGACGGCCAGTCCAAAGTCGAAGCTACTGAAAGAGAAAGAGCTGTTGTTTGCTAAGATTGAAGCCGAGAAGGCCAAAGTCAATGTCGATACTGAAAGAAACAGGGCTCTTAAGTTGGCTAAGATTGAGGCCGAGAGGCCAAAGTCGAAGCTGAAAAGGTAATAGAGATGGCGCGGTAAAAGACTAGCGCGGAGCAGAAATTAGAGTTAGAGCAAGTAAGGCACGGGTTTGAAAAGGAGAGGTTAGAATTAGTTAATCGAAAGGAAGAGCAAAAAGCCGCTTTTAGACTTGACTTTGGACAGCATAAATCCGATATGGATCATGCAAAGTCAAAGGACCGAGCAGCACATGCACGCGATCCCAAGCTGGTGTACTTCATGAAAGTAAAGAATAACAGCAAATTATTTGTCCCGGTTTTAGAAGTACGGAGCAGCTAATTATTGGGATAAGACTTTATGGGCAGCATATTTAAGTGCATAACTTACGGGACGAGCATTAGATGTGTACAATAGATTGTCAAATGAGGACATGGCCGATTATGACAAATTGAAGGAAGCATTGTTAAAGAAATTTGACATGACGGAGCGTGTATTTCTTAAGAAATTATGTTATAGTAGGCCTGTGAAATCTGAGACTTTTATTCATTTCACTAGTATGCTAAGCAGCTATTAAAACAAATGGCTAACGTTGGCTGTTGTTGAAAGGACGTACCAGACGGTATGCAATTTTATGGCACGTAATCAATTTTTAGAGTCTTGTAATGGAGAACTATATGTTCATTTGAAGCTAAGCCATTTAAGAATTTAAACGAGATGGCTACAGAAGCCGACTTGTTCGCTGAAGCACGAGACGCCGTATCTAGTTGCGTGGCGAATGGGGTACACTATCAGTAAGTCTTATAGGGACGAAGCAAGTAAATCGGGGAATAAGCCAGAAATTAAGTGCACAATTTGTTTAAATCACATTTAACATATAAATGTTGGAATAATACATAGGAAGTCACCCTCGTTCCGTCCTGATCGTTTTAGAACGGAACAATTTTACAGGTACATAGTTATGAAAAAAAGGTAAGAGAAAAGCCCAGGAAGTGCCACAATCACAAACCGCAGCCCCTCCCAGACACCAAGAAGAGGAAACCGACAAAACCAAACAAGCACAAATCGAATAAACGTTCGAAAAGCACTAAGATTAGCTCTCTTTTCCACAAGCGAGGTAATCGCAATACTAAAAGGACTGAAAAACGCAACAAACACAAGGCAAGACACAAAACAAACCGCCTCGCAGAATAAACCACAAAGTAACAAAGAGCAAGACCAACACCGGGACCACCGCCTTAGAACGGTTAGTAGAGTAAACCACCCGGCCGGTGGGAGGTGTGGGGGTCCAAAGCACTTTTACAGCTAGCCAACTTCACCCTGGGTCCCGATGCTACTCCCAATACAGAAGTACATAAAAATTCGGTTCGCATAAAGGCTCCCAACTTGTGTTAAACCTACAGAAATAATTTTGCATTTTTTTTATTTTCATGTTTTTTTTTATTATTATTATTTTTTTTTTTTTTTTTTTTTTTATCTTATCTTTTTTTTTTTCTGTACCGGGTTTGGCCCTATGTTAGCGCAAGCAATCACAGCGAATCTGGATATAAAGATATTATACCTGCTGATGGCACATAACAGCTGATGACATTTTGTTTTTTAATTTTCACAGAAAAGAGATCAATTGAATGAAATATCAATTCTTCTCCAAAGTGTTGATCTGGTCCTTCGCAGCCCATATACGAGGCACCGACGACACTTATATTTTTGACAGCAGAGAGAGAGAGAGAGAGAGAGTTTATAATCATACGAAATAAATGGTGCGGCAGATTTTAAATAAAGCAAAAAATAACTACAACAAATAAAAAGGCAAGAAACTTTGCTGGTCTTTGTTTAATGAAATATAATATATATATACAGGTTTGCTATAATGGTTAAAAAGTGTTGAAAACATATGTAACCAGCGCTTACTGTCAACCACAATTTACCATCAGGAAAACACGTCTATATAATTTTGACCCCCTTAAACCTTACTTTTATATAGTAAAACTGGGTTTTACAGGGGAGTACATTTTTTTCTTATTTTGCTAAAAAACCAAGGTTCTAACGAGTATCGAGCAGGAATATAAAAATATCAGATTTTTTTATCTGAAAATTTTCCTTGTTTGGTTGTAAAATTTTCAATATATTTGCATAGGCGTGTTTTCATGATGCTTTTTACACATTACCATATACCTTTCAATTTAAGGGGATGAACTTTTTCCGCCTTTGCCGGCAAGGAAGACAACTTTTCTGAAGTCTTGTTTGCCTCACTGCACCTAATCGTCTCTTCTCTGAAGTGGACTACCTGAAAGGGAAAAAATGCTACCATTGCAAAAGGGAGCAGATCTTTTTTCAGAAGGAAGACAAAATTATTTGGACAAAGTTGCACCCCGCCCCACCTCGCCCACCACCCCCTGAAAGTGTAGCCATTCATCCTAATGTTCCGTGGACTGTGACCTGCCACTGAAGCCTATCGCAAGTAGACAATACAATACGTTTACGTATTTACATGAACAGTTTGATAATTACTAAAATATTTAGTTTATATATTTATACAGAGAATATGCCGCAAGGAGTTGGTGAAGACCATTTTGTTCTTGTCCGAATTTCAGAACATCTACACTTATCATTAACGCTTAGCACTTTGGGTAAATTTTTCAGCAGACGACATATTGGTGACAGTTTTTTTTACTTTTCCCAGAAAACAGAATTAGTGCAGATTATATTTCATTTCCTTTGGGATCATTGGGCCCATCGGGATGTATTGGAAATAGAGGATCTTACACGAGTGGTCATTTCATATGAAATTTATAAAACGAGCCTTCGGCGAGTTTCATAAATTTCATATTAAATGACCACGAGTGTAAGATTCTGTTTATCATATGACACTTTTAAATTGGATTTAATCACCTTTAAAGTTGACAATTGTTCAACAGAAAATGCATGGTTGACATTGACGTCGTCATGACGTTACTTGTTCCCGCCAAAGTGTTATATAACGTGTGGTTGTTCGATTTTTATAACATGACGTTATCCACTGAATAACATCGACGTCATATGATAAATTGGATTTCTGCTAATTTATACACTAGAGGGAGGGCGTAAGCAGTGTTGCAAACTTCATTACTGCTTATGAAGAGTCTCAATAACACCGAGACTCCCATTTTCTAAGCCGTAGTGTGTGTCTTTGTTTCCAAAGGCAATCTTTTTGACGTTTGTTAAACATTTCATGCAAACTGGAGACAATTTGCATGAAATGTCAAATTGGAAAAATAAGAAAAATATCACCAATTTGTCTTCTGCTGCATTCACCAGAGCTTGGTAAAGGTTAAAATACGTAACATACCAAACAAATAATGATACGTTTCCTGTCAGAACTAATGACTGTATGAACAAAAATAGGGAGAACAAGCTTCGACAAAAAAATAGATCCAGTCTGCCTCTGTGTAGTTTACAGATAAGAAATTTCGTTATTGATAGATCTTATGGTTAAATGGAATAACAGTTATTTCTCTCTCTCTCTCTCTCTCTCTCTCTCTCTCTCTCTCTCTCTCTCTCTCTCGTGCCGGCGCCCATGATTATGAATGATTTTGTATTAGCATTCAGCATTTTAATGAGTAACCAACTAACTACACAGCTCGTTTAAAAGTATGTTGAGAGCATTTTTAAGCAGGGAAACGATTAAAGCTGATAGCTGTTCACGCTTAAGCTTGAAACTAGCTGTTCACTCTTAAGCTTAGAAATACATTTAAAAGCGCGATCAATATTTGAAAATTGCATGCCATATTGTTTATCATCACTAACGAGATATGAAACATAATCCCTGGAGTGAAGTAAAGAATTTCGCGTGCTTAAAAGAGAGAACGACATACAAATCACTAGACATAAAATTTATGAGATTGCTGTTAAAAGGGAAGGCTTATGGCTAATTTGTATGATTTGTTCAGATAGGAAAGATGTGCAGTAACGATTACAATTAAGTCGTCGTGATATATTTGAGCCGCAACGTTAGAAATCGTAGTTTCAGATTAACCTGCGCATTTGCACAGTTTGAACCAAATCTATGCTGGATGCGTTTTGAAAAGCCAATGATGCAGTTTTATCATGTAGACAACAAAGACTCTGATCAGACTGTGCGGATGCACAGGCTGATCTGAGTCTTCGTTCGGCGCACATATCATTAGGTACATATTCTGACGTTGTGGCTTATATTGATTTTAATCGAACTGAAGTAAAGCTTTAGCGTATGTACGCTTAAATAGGCAAGAAGGTTGAAAGATACACATTTAAATAGTTTTGAACATTCAAATATCCAAACCGACATGGTCTGTCTGAGGACTTTGATGTTCGCTTATATTACATTAAATCCATTTTATGTAATACTGTAGTTGCTGTTTTTGGACACGATTCAATATGAGTACAAATGCGTTTCGGGAAATCTTTAAGTAAACATGCCGGGTGCCTTCGCGAGACTACATGTCTAGTTCTAAGGCTGAATCCCCACTCCCCCCCCTCCCCACGCCCCCCTCCCCCCTTGTCTACCGCTTAAGCGAGCGAATAGCACAGATTGTTACGAAACTGCATGGATGCGCAGGTCCGTCTGTACCTTTGCTCTTCGCATATGTTGTAACGTCCGTTCTCCGATGACGTGGCTTAAATGTATTACCAGAATGTTTTTTCTTCCCCAAGAACAATTGAATTTTACTTCGTAAAACTGATAACTGTATACACCACATCAAAAGTTAAACATCGTTTCGTTTCATCCAGTACACCATTGTCGTCCTTGTTTGTCATCACGAAAATATACCTATATAATTCAAACCCCTGTAAATACCACATATATATAGTATAACTATATATATATTTATATAGTAAAACTGGGTTTACGAAAACATGCGTATTCAAGTATATTGAAAGTTTTGCCACCAAAAAATGAAAACTTTCAGACATAATTCTGATATTTCTAAAACGTAGATTGTGGGTACTCATTAGAAACGCCTCGGTGAGGCGGTTCTAACGAGTACCAACAATCTATGTTTTTGAGCAGAAATAAGAAATATAATGTATACCCCTGTAAACCCAAAAAAGGTAAGAGAAAAGTCCAGAGAGTGCCACAATCACAAACCGCAGCCCTTCCCAGACCCCAAGAGGAAGAGGAAACCGACAAATCCAAACAAGCACAAATCGAACAAACGTACGAAAAGCACTAAGATTTTTACAATATAAAAGTGGAGTTTAAGGGGGTCAAAATTATATAGGTATGTTTTCGTGATGAGAAAACGAACTGACATAAGGTATACCTAAATGTATCAAATCGCTTTATGTTTCAATATGGCTTAGTGTCCAAATTTCCGAGAGTATGACTTTCCATATCTAGCAGTTTATAGCCAACTTTGCTTTCTATCCTTTTCCATCTGTTCATTTTGTGGCTGTTTTATTGTATTTGTCTGTCTTTCCCTTTGGTGTTGGGGGGCTTGATGTGGATCTGATTGCATCAGTTCCTGAGCTTTCTTATTTACTTTGTATATACTAGTGTTTAAAAGTTACTCAACACGGAGAACTGCATCAGTATTGTCCTAAATTCTCCAAACACGTGTGAAGCTGAAGAATGATATATTAAATGGTTATAACATAAAAGAGAATATTATCTGCTGAACTAAATAAAACATCGAAAGCCTTATTGAAAAATATTAATCTAGTCAAAAGTCTACGTAATATTATGGCACTTTCAAGTATCTCGGAATTTTTGTCAAATGTGAAATACTCAGTGTTACAATCACACGATTGTGTGATGCTATGTGGAATTTTACTTGTTAATATCTTTGATTTAGTAACCTTAAAGATGTCCTTTCTTTAGTGGTACTATTGATCACATTGGCGAAAACAGTTTTTTTATGTAAGAAATGTAAGTAAAACCTGTTTTAAGCTATATTATTTTATAAATATTTTAAAAGTGTTTAAATCAACAAAAGTAACTTGTAGTTCAAACGTTTTTACTCGTGTTTGTTTTCTTTATTGAGTCTTTGTAAGGCGTCTGATAAAATAATTTACCACTTTTAGACAGGATCATACCCAATGAACGGTACTGCATTTCATTTATATTTTAGATATTTAAAATGTCCCTTTAAGACGTCATTTTATGGCCATGAATTAGTCTAGAATATATGCCCTTGAATGAGATGCAGTGATCTGGCTTAGATTATTATTTAAGCTGTAATGTGTCCAAGGAAAAATTAATTCAAATACATTGATCACCAAGTATTGCCTTTCTACATTTAAATCATTCCATAGACTATTAAAGTACGAGGGGAGTTCAATAAGTTCGTAGAACTGGGGGTTTAACACAGATTGGAAGATGGTTTCAACATTATTTTTCAATATAATCCTCCTTTACTTCAATGCATTTGGCCCACGTATCTTTTAAGCAGTCTATGCCTTTGAAATAAAAGTCTATTTGGTCCTCAAACCAAGCCTCTGTAGCAGCCTTGAGCTCATCATTGTCCCGAAATCTCGTTCCACGCAAGTGGGACTTCAACTATTGGTTTTCATTTACTCTGGCATACAATAGAATTAGCCATGAGTACTCGTCTTTGTTTATTATAGTGATTAATTTGATTTTTAGGTTTTCGCTTAGATGCATTGACTGAGTTGGGAGCCTTTATGCGAACCGAATTTTTATGTATTTCTGTATTAAGAGTAGCATCGGGACCCAGGGTGAAGTTAGCTACCTGTAAAAGTGCTTTAAACCCCCCCGGATGTTTGCTCTACCGACCGTTCTAAGGCGGTGGTCCCGGTGTTAGTCTTACTCTTTGTTGCTTTGTGGTTTATTCTACGAGGCGATTTGTTGTATGTCTTTCCGTGTGTCATTTTGTTGTTGTGTTTTTCAGTCCTTTTTGTATTGCGATTACCTCGCTTGGGGAAGAGAGAGCTAATCTTAGTGCTTTTCGTACGTTTGTTCGGTTTGTACTTGTTTAGATTTGTCGGTTTCCTCTTCCTCTTGGGGTCTGGGAAGGGCTGCGGTTTGTGATTGTGGCAATCCCTGGACTTTTCTCTTACCTTTTTTTTCAAATTTCGAAACAGATAATATTCACTTGGGGCCAGGTCTGGACTGTATGGTGGGTGATTTAACTGCTCGAACTTCCTTCACGGATAGCCGCTTGTGCAACTCTGGACTTGTGCACAGGGGCATTATCATGCAAATGAAGGACACCAGCAGCTAGTTTTCCCCTTCGTTTTTCTTAAATAGCAACCCTAAATTGTTTAATGACATTGACATAGTATTCTCCTATAATTGAAGTACCAGCAGGCTTGTAATCTATCAATATAATCCCTTTGGAGTCCCAAAACACCGTGGCCATTACCTTGCTGGCTGATGGTTGGGTACGAAATTTCTTAGGTGGGGTGAACCAGGGCGCTTCCATTGCATGGACTCTTTTTTAGTATCTGGGTCCCAGTGGTGAAGCCAAGTTTCATCTCCTGTTACAAGACGAGTGTGAAAGTCTTCTGGATTGGCATTGTACACTTCCAGAAGTTCTTGACTTGACTCCACCCTTTGCTGACTATCTTGCATGTTCAGGTATCTGGGTACCCACCTGGCAGATACTTTTGACATGCCTAAATGCTCATGGATTATAGTGTAAACACTTCCATTAGAAATATCACATTCTGAAGCAAGTTCGGCTAATTTGATTCGGCGATTGTTTAGCACAAGTCTCTCAACACGGTCGATTATCTCCTGGCTGATGACATCAGCAGGGCGACCTGGCCTTGGGTCATCTTTTAATGAGTCTCGCCCACATTTATGTTCTGCTGACCACTTTGCCACTGTGGAATACTTTGGACTACTTGTATCTTTTAAACGTAAATCTTATTAGGTTTTACAAGTAATTTCAGACTTGATTTCTCAGTCCGTGATATTCTTTCATGACTTCATTTTGGGGTACCATTTAGACACTGGTACAAATGAAGGTGGCAGCTATTTTCAAGTATCCAAAAAGCACCATTGTCATTTATCAAGATAGAAGAACATGCATCCTTTAAACGGCTTCAGAGTCCTGTTAAGAGCTTATTAGATTATCTGATTAACTTTTGGGAAACATATCTATAAAAGGTTTCTTTTAAAGGTTTCTATGAAAAACCTTTTTGACTTTTATTTCTTTTGGAAAGAAAGAACACATAAAAAGGAAAATTAGTTCCATTGAAACTCTTCATATGACGGCAGTATACTTTGCAGGGCTGCATACGCCCTCTAGTACCGACTTAAGCGGAACTAGATTTTTCAAGATACGAGAATGGGCTCAGTGACCCGAAAGAAACAAAATTAAAAATGCACGGTCAATGGTGGACTGAGCTATGACCCTTTGAGCATATTTTCAATTTAGATTCTGTTGACCAGGGGAGAAGATTTTTGCTATACCGATAAAATGTGTCAGCCATTTCGGTATTGGTTGTGTTATACAGAGTCATTGAGTGACAGGCATACTGCTGAGATATAGGGTTTTGTTTACAAAAGCACTCTCTAGTTGCATTTATTTATATTTATAAGATTTTGTTCATTACCACCTTTGCTAAAGGCGGTTAATTGGCTTTTAAAATATCTAAAATAAAGTTAGTGTGGCATTAGACGGGTTGATGGAGTGCATTTGTGTTGCTAAGTAAGTGGGTGGGGGAGGGGCACTATATAAATTATCCTTCAACCCCATATTTAAGAAGAACATGATCAAAATTCTATTCCAGAGACTAGTTAGTTATATGTCACCACTGTGGCCTTCGACACCGTCGTCATAGCTCAGGTTCAAAGACGACGCAGAACTAAAATGGTCACACAACAGCGAAATTCTGGACACTTTCACCCAGAAATCTAACAGCTGGTGTTAGAGCCGTGTGGCGGCGGTAGAATGTCTCCCCATACATTACGATAGTGCATATTAAATTTCATTCCGTTTGGAATTATTGGGCCTATTGTGGTATAATTGAAAATGGAGTTCTGCTCATGTACGCTAGAAGGCGTAAGCAGTGTTGCAAAATTCCATTACAGCTTATGAAGAGTCTCAATAAAACTGAGACTCCCGTTTTCTATTCCGTAGTGTGTTCTTTGTTTCCAAAGGCAATTTTATTGACGTTTATTCATCCTAAAGTAAGGTTTACAGTTGAATTTTGAAAGAGAGGCACGTGTTTTTGGATACCCAGTCAAGACAGGGGAGATAGGGACATTGTAAATCTGTACACAATACCTACGGACAGCCATCAGTATCTCCTGCCCACCAGTTGTCATCCCAAACACTGTTCAAAGAATATCCCATACAGCCGTGCACTACGCCTCAGACGCATTTACTCAGAAACATTCAGGTGAAGAGCAAAGGAACTGTCTGACAAGCTCTACATACACGGTTACCATAAACAAGTCATTGCTCAGGCCATTATCAAGGAACGACAACAGAAAAGAATTAACCTGTTGTCCCACTGGCCCAACTCATGTCAGGAAACCACCCCACTGGCCCAAAGCATGTCAGGAAACCATCGTACTTCCCTTTGTGTTGACATATCACCCTGACCGTCACAAAGTCAGAGAGGATTTAACAAACTTTGGTTCATTCTTGATTCAACCAAACATTTGAGCAGTATCTTTCCAGAGAAACCAGTCATGGTATACAAGCTCAAAAGTTTACATAAACTTCTCCTACAAACCTGGCTCAAACCGGACCTCCATTGATAACTGGCCGCTTGCGCAGTCACGACCGTATGACAGAGCTCCATGCAATCTTGCCGAATGATAACCCCAACACAGGCAGTAAAATAGTCGTCCGGAACGGTAGTCATTCTAAGCTGTGACACAAACTGATCTACAACATATGTCATCTACCTCATTTCTTGAAACAAGTGTGACAAACAGTACAGGTGTGGCGGGGACAAAACGCCCACTGAGTGAAATAATGAACGGTCATTGCGATGATTGGAAGCACCACAGATTCGAAAGGTCCCCTGTCAAAGAACACGTTTGCTGAGCTGAACATGACCTTGATTCATGCCTCCCTATGTTGTATATATCATAATTCAAGGTGGAAAGACCAAACAGTAAAGTTCGTGTAAGCTACTGGATTAGACATCTGACAGCGTATCAACAAGAGAGACAGACTTGAACGTGGACCTTAACGTGACAGTTTATACCTTTCCATAGTTTGTGTTATATATACAGTACCGATTGCATTTACCAATTAATTGCATCGCCGTTCTAATCGAAACAATTGAGATTTTGTACGTTCAGTAAGTAATGTCACCATATTCACGTTCAGGATGGTTTTCCGTTTAAAATTAATTGTGTAGGCTATGTTTATTATGTACAACATATTAGAGTTATTCAATTAGTCGAATGGCACAGTTTAATTCGTGATGTATATCCAAAATAGCTTTTCTGGCAAAACGTCATTAGTCCGAGATGTACACGGTGTGGTAACTGTTTGGTTATAACTGCAATCCAACTGCAATAAGGTGCTAGTAGGTGGGTTTTACAGAGATCCTGCTAGTAACGTCGATTATTCTAACCTTAATAAAAGAAAGCAATGATAGAGTTGTAATACCAATATTTTCGATATTATTAGTACGGGAGATTTTAAAATCAACATGGCACAAAACAGTAATAATATCAAAGACATAATGCTTTATAATTAAGTTAATATCGGATCCACACATTATACTGAACATTCCTCGTCTCTAATCGATCTTGTTTTAGAACGAAATAATAGCAATATCTTATTCAACGGTATTATAGATCTTTTCATACCTGACTGACTAGGTCAGATACTGCTCAGTTTTCGCATTGCTCAAATTCACATGTGTGCGTAATGAGTACCACGCTTATGCCATTGAAAGGCCGCAAAAGTACGTCCAGCAGTACAAGAGGTGATCGCAAACTAATTACAACAATGCAAAAATTCCGACTTCTGTTCCTTTTACATAAAAAAGGAAATGAGTGGGATAATGTTTTATCTTTCGTACTGTAGATTATCAGGACGTCTGTAATGTTTTTCGCTCCATACGTCACGTGACATGCATTAGACATCTGGCCTTGATATTGTTTCCGTCGTGATTGATAATTCATTATATGACATGTTACAAAAACTTCTTGTTGTTTTAGTTAAAGCGTCGACGGTAAAAGTTAGCTATTGGCTGGTTTACCTAGCAATTTAAATGTTTCACTTCTGTCAGCAAAATCTCATTTCCGGAGTACTTGGTAAAGAAACTGTGAACTGCTGGCAGACTATTTTTAATCAACTTATCTTTAGAAATGTGAATAAATTTTTGGAGACACTTTCCTGCATGGTTTAACTCTTAAAGAGCCATATAAAATTCTAGCAAATGACATTATACCTTTTTTTTCTTTCAGAGAAAATAAAGATTGAAGGCAAGTTTAGGGCGGCTTCTCTGTTGCATTACTGCTTTGTGCATATGAAGTGTCATATGTGGCATTTGTTCTGTCCTTATTTGTTCCAAAACTCTCCTTCTTTTGATGCCTCGGGAGGGCTGTGCTTCGTGATTGTGGTATTTTCTGGCTATCTTTACTTATAATTTTGAAGGTATCACGAAAACATACCTATATAATTTTGATCCCCTTAGACCCCACTTTTATATAGTAAAACTAGGGTTTACAGGGGTATAAATTATTTTTCTTATTTCTGCTCAAAAACATAGGTTGTGGGTACTTGTTAGAACCGCCTCACTGAGGCAGTTCTAATGAGTACCCACAATCTATGTTTTGCGGTCGACGAATATCCTCAATCTATGTTTTGAGCAGTTATGAAAAATATCAGATTTTTAATCGGAAAGTTTTCAGTTTTTGGAGGTGAAATTGTCTATATATTTGAATAGCTGTGTTTTCGTAATGCATCCAGTAATTTTACTACAGGCCATTCAAAGGCGATTCCGCTCTTGCAGTTCGTTGTTCTTACATGTATGTCGCCTGTTTCATATCACGAAAACACGCCTATTCAAATATATTGAAAATTTCACCACCAAGAACTGAAAGTTTTCAGATAAAAAATTCTGATATTTTTCATATTTCTGCTCAAAACATAGATTGTTGAGGTGGTTCTAACGAGTATCCACAATCTACGGTTTTGAGCAGAAATAAGAAAAATAATGTATACCCCTGTGAACCCAGTTTTATTATATAAAAGTGGGGTTTAAGGGAGTCAAATTATAAATGTATGTTTTCGTGATGATGCGTAGCGTTTGTTTTGTCAGTGTTTGTTCCTAACCTCTCCTTCTTTTTTCCGCCTCAGTAGGGCTGTGCTTCATAATTGTTTCCTGGGTATTTTTACATTTCGTTTGGATCGTCTGCTACACAAAAGATTCACCTGAAAATCCTAAGCCTTATTTTCTCTGAAAAACAAATATATTTTTAATTGCCGATTTCTGCAATTTTGATTAAAGTTTAACATAACGCGCAAGAGGTAAAGGCTACGATTGGTATAATCACTCGGTTAATTTCATAAAACACTGCATCATTACTTGTCTTTGTTTGCTATGATTTTAATAAAGAACTACTGGCCTATAGAAATTATTAAAACAAATTCCGCTTAGTTATGTGGGTAAGTCTTCAGAAATTACGGCCCATATCTGAGATACCCTCAGAGTACTGCAACATCGCATGTTACAATATCTTAAAGTCTACTAAATAAGCACTAAAGATTATAATGTTTACAAACCTATTCTACATAAATGTTTGCAAATTTGGTTTGCACAGATATAGAGAAAGAAGTATATAGCAACTTGTCCCGTTACACGTTTTTTTAAACAAGCTGATTGCCGTTTTACTGTTTTCAGTGATAAAATCTCTCGCTTTAAGGTGATAAAATCGGATATTAACATCACAACACTGGCACCCATTTAATTAACACGCTCTTTAAATGTTAGATAATGTTTTTCAATATGTTATTTGTCAATACTACATGTTTTACTAAAAATAGTTACAATTTACTTAGTTACGCTGTCTGATATTGGTTGTGACTCTATCGATAGCAGACTTTTCACGTGCATCGATTTCAGACTGCGAGTGCATCGATATCAGCCCGTTGATCAAAAACCGTAAAGTTGGCGGAACGTATCAAACAGATCGAACATACCAAATAATAAAATGCATGCCGTGTAAAGTATACAGGGTCGATCTTAATGTAAAACTGAAACAAAATGGCTGAACAAACAAACTCAGAAAAGCAATTCTCCATCATGTTTTAAACTTCAAGCAGGAATGGCGAAAAAATCATTGCTCAGACATACAAAAATAAAGTTCTGTCTTAAAAATAGGCTTCAACAACTGCATCTTGATCGTTCTTTAAAGAAAACACTTTCATCAATACAAATTCCTTGGCTTCCTGGTTTACTATGATGTCATTATCTAACGTCATGATTTCTGATACTGCATAATGACGGTAACACCCATAACCTCTCTACGAACAGATATGGGAAAAAGGTAAGAGGAAAGTCCAGGGAGTGCCATACACAATGAAGCCCAATGGTATTCGAGTGTTATAATAAACAGATACTTACACATTTCAATGAAAACAAACATGTAATAAGAATGCTACGACATGGCCACTGTCGCTATGCCAGGCATATCGGCCCGGTAGTCCATATCGCCGATATGCCTGGTAACGCAACAGTGGCCATGTATTAAGTAACCTCTTAAGTATTAATATATGGTGAGCACAAGGTTTGCTAATGCAATTCGAATACGTATGCAATAAAATCATGTCATTAAGGACAGAACGTGTTAAGTTTGTATATGTCATGTATTAACGATGATCTGGCGTTGGTGTACAATGCAGTGACGCCATGTGCCATGCGTCAGTATACGGTTGCATTCAGGTGTACATTTCTTATATATGCACGATCCAAGTATCGCATGATTAATTTATTTTTTTCTGAACACATGATCCAGCCAAAGCATATATTTCCAAAAACATACCTTTGGATATGTGCGCCCAGCAAAGATTTAGATTTCACACAGTTTGATCAGAGTCTTCATTGGGCGCATTTTAGTTGACAAAGATAAAAAGGTTCTTCTAGCGGACAACGAAGTCTCTAATCAGACTGCGCGGAGGCGCAAGCTGATTTGAATATTCGTTGTCTGCACATATCAGAAGGTACTTTTTGGTTGCGGCTCATTTATGATCGGAAGTGTCATTGTTAATTTACCAGAAACATCGCTAGTGATATGAGTATGGTTCTCAGTCGTAACTACGTACACTAGTTACACCGGACTCATCACGAAAACATGCCTATATAATTTTGACCCCTTTAAACCCCACTTCTATATAGTAAAACTGGGGTTTACAGGTGTATACATTATTTTTCTTATTTTGCTAAAATTGCATAGATTGTGAGTACTCGTTAGAACCGCCTCTCCGAGTACCCATATCCTATGTTTTGAGCAGAAATGTGAACAATATTAGAGGTTTTTTATCTGAAAATTTTCAATTTTTGAAGGTGAAATTTTCTATATATTTGAATAGGCGTGTTTTTGTAATGTTTGGTAAGAAAATTGTTTTGTAGATAAATTTTGCCTTGACAGTAGTTTTCTTACTGACCGTTTCGAGGCAGTTTCTCTATTGCCATTACGAAAACATGCCTATTCAAATATACTAAATATGTTACCACCAAAAAATGGAATTTTTCAGGTAAAAAAAAATTGATATTTTTTCATATTTCTGTTCAAAACTTAGATTGCGGGTATTCGTTAGAACCGCCTCAGCAAGACGGTTTTAACGAGTACCACAATCTATGTTTTTGAGCAGAAATAAGAAAAAACAATGTATACCCCTGTAAACCCCATTTTTACTGTATAAAAGTGGGGAAATAAGGGGCCAAAATTATACAGATTTGTTTTCGAGATGTTCACAAAAATTCCAAAAACAAGTTTGAAATAGAGTCGTTTTTCTTATTTGAAAAAAAAAAAAAAAACCTCATAACAGACGCGAGTAAATGTTCTTTTCTAGGTTTTATCGTATTATTTCCAACATTTTACAGAAAATGTCAACACAGTATATAAACTTAAGACATTAGCGTTATAAAGTGTGTAGAAAGTACAGTGAGATTTGTCACGTTTTACCGAGTTCGAATATTGACGTACACTGGCAAACACGTCTTTGTGTTTCAAACGTTTGGCTTCGAGTTTTACGGCTCACTGTTACGGTCATGTCGATCCGGTCAGTTATCCTACTCATAGCTTTTCCTGGACAGGCTTAGTTCTTAGTTATTTTAGAACCGTGCGCATACTTTCTTCAGTAACGGACAACACTCCCTCTTGACTCAGCAGAAGAAGGAGAATGACCGTAGAAACTATTTGATGGTCAATCTTTATGAAAAGTACGTGGCGGGCTGGGATTCGAACTCGCAATACCTGGATCTGCGGTGTTTCAAACTTGTTTGGTTTTGTTGCTGAATAAAATGTCAAAATGCAATCACAATTAGCGACAAATTCCTTCAACGAACAGACTGTCATTTTACTTATCAAAATAGTATATGCTATCTTTGATCTCTTAAATAAGTTACTTGTGAAATTATAAAAGTAATTGCATTACCCACGGGAAAATTTTCATTGTCTTTTTATAATTAGAAGGATGCATTTTTGGTTTTATAATAACGGATATTCATGGTGGCTACAGTACCATTCAAGGGCCCAGTTGTTCAAAGCGTCGTTAGCTTAACGAGCTCGTTAAGGGTCATTTCGTTAACTGTTTTAGCAGATTCAATATACAATATTCTGATATTTTTTGCTGAAAAAATGAGAGTAGCTTTTGCACTGCAAAAGCTACTCACATTTTTTCAGCAAAAAATTTCAGCATATTTGCGTATCACTCGATGTAAATTTTAACGAATCGTTAACTAACGATGTCGTTAGCTTTGAACAACCGGGCCCAGACCATGAATTGTGTATTTAATGTTCTATATAAACTATTGATTCGTGCGATTCAGCCGATACTATTTCTTTTTTATTAATGTAATTAGAACAAAAACTGACATTTGCCGTCACGTGATGTAGGTTTTATTCACTCAAGAAAGTTGAAGAAAAAAAAAGCATTGATTTTAGTATATTTTTAACTACATAATGGAAGAAACCAGCCAGTTTCCAAACGAAACCGATATTATTACATAGTACATAATCCTGTACCCGGCTATTATCTTTGTAGCTGAGAAATTGTCCCAATCGTTTATTATAGACTCATGGAAACAGTTGATTTGCCTAGATCGTCTAGTATAGTCTCGTTGAAACAGTTGATTTGCCTAGGAGAAATCAACTGTTTTGAACGGGACTATACTAAACGATTAGATAATTTACATGTAGGACAAGAATACTTATGAAGGGTACACGCGTAACGTCTAAAATTCAAATTCACCATTTCTTTTGATATGCGTTCCATGTGATCTTTAGGCTAAATCATCTGATGAAAAGTAACTATATTTTCTTATTTTACAAAGAAAATAGTTCTTTCATTTAAATCTTCTCCTAAGTATTAAAAATACATATTATTTACTCTTATTTATATACAGTAAATTAAAGTTCAACCGATTTAAGCCTAGCGTCCCATAAATGGGCAAACATTGTAGACCCAGAACAGACGCCGCATAACGGGGTGTCTGATCAGGGTCTGCACTGTTTGCAATTAATACAAAGTTTCTATGAAACATGGCAATAATAAAAACTAACCAGACACCCCGTATATTGGAAATGGACCGGTCCAAAGAGTGATTGTAGAAGAATCCATTCGGCGTAAATGGGTGAAGCTTTCAACTTTGGAATCAGTCTTTACTCAGTCCCTTTTCAGAAGGCTTTTTAATAAACAAAAAAAACACGCCTATTCAAATATATTAAAAATGTTACAATCAAAAAAGGAAAATTTTCAGACAACCAATTCTGATATTTTTCATATTTCTACTCAAAGCCTAGATTGTAGGTACTCGTTAGAACTGCCTCGGCAAGGCAATTCTAACGAGTACCCACAATCTATGTTTTCAACAAGATATGAAAAATAATGTTTATCCTTGTAAGTCCCAGTTTTACTATATAAAAGTGGGGTGTAAGGGGGTCAAAATTATATATGCTTGTTTTCGGGATGAGTTTCACTAATTATTTCTGAGATTTTCAAATGCAGCCATAAACTAGATTCTTTATGTATTCAGAATGAAGATGAAACTTCCAATTTACCACTTTAAACAGTAAAATAAGAAAGAACCAGGGAGTGGGGAAAGTTCATATGATGTTTCAGATTATACGAGAATCACGTAGATCGTACATGCGGAAACTGCACAGTAGAATTACAATTATGCGAAATATTTAGTAATAAAGGTTGTATGTGTTTAACAGAAATTCACAGAATAGTTCTTTATTGACCAGTATGTTCTTTTTGCGAGATAAAAGAACAATTGTGCACATGATATCGAGGAGACTAGTGTCTGAAATTTTCAGAATGCTATGAAATAATCTGACACTTGGAAAATCATGACTGAACAAAACAAAAAAGACAGAAACTAGCAGATGATTCGCTTCAATGAACTGTTCATGAGGAATACTAATAAAATGAAGCATCTCTCAAGCCCATTATCCCAGCAGACACATGTTCAGCTTCCCAAGAACCAATACATTTAATAAAATCAGCAAATGGGACGTTGTACGGGCTACACACAAGCACTTTTGCAACCATCGCAACTTAATTCGATCATTTGGGAATACAGAACCAACCAAAACATATAACACCATACTCGGTTTAATTGGATCTGTTCATAAAGAATAATGTATAATGAAATCAAAACATTACGAAAACATGCCTATTCAAATATATAGAAAATTTCACCTCCAAAAACTGAAAAAAAATCAGATAAAAACTTCTGATAGTTTTTATATTTCTTCTCAAAACATAGAGTGTGGGTACTCGTTAGAACCGCCTCGCTGAGGCGGTTCTAACGAGTACCCACACTCTATGTTTTGAGCAGAAATAAGAAAAATAATGTATACCCCTGTAAACCCCAGTTTTACTAAATAAAAGTGGGGTTTAAGGGGGTCAAAATAATATAGGCATGTTTTCGTGATGCAACACTTTATACTTTTCATAATGATATAATCTAAAATGTTCGGAAATTTTGAATGTTTCATAAACAATACTAATTATCGTCGCCTGAAAAAACAGTAAATCAAAATATTTATTGTATTTCCGTTTACTCCTGCTCATCTCCTACTCATCTCACCGGTGCAAAAACAATCAGACACCTTCTAACCATAAAGTCAATTCACACGCGATTTTCAGTGTTAACTACCAAGTTTACTATAATTATTGGGACACAATTCCTTACCAAATTTGTCCTAAAATTTTGACAAATCTCTTTTACTATCTGTTGACGTATCCAAAAAAAAACTGCTGGATAAGTGGAAGATAGTGAAGCCGCTTATTCGATGCCGTATTGTGCGGCATCTTATCAGTGTCTACGCGGCTTGCTCAGGACTCTCTGTCCCAATACATACGGTAAATTTGCCATATGAATTAATTTACAGATAACCCTCTTTATACTGTTACTCGATATAACCACAAAATTCGTTATAATGACAATTTGACTGTCTCGAAACCTTCGCATAAGCGATAAACAATTAGTCACAAATTATGCAAGAATATTTTATTTAATACTTTCAAGTAACATATGTTTTGGATATTTGTTAGAATCGCCTCAGTGAGGCGATTCTAACACATATCCAAAACATATGTTTTATGAGGAAATAATAACAAAGCATGACCTTTCTTACATATTAATCTGCTCATTAAGTATTCTGTACAACAGCAAATTCATTTTAATGGCAACGTCTTTGGGAACAGATGCTGTCCATGTAATGAGGGTTCACTGTATTATTTTGGTGACATGCCAATATTATTTCTCTACAAAGCAATAAAAGCGCTTCATGCATGTTAAATAAATAAGACAGGTCCCGCCTCCGCTTGACAGGTTATAACCGAATGCAAGGCGTTGTGCGTTCATTTCATATGCAACACCACAATGACGGTGAGGGTGGAACCGTAAACACGGTTCAAGACGGCTAGAATCATTCAAACATGCTGGAATGCCCGTTGTGAAGGAACTTGTATTATGCAACAGCTGTAATCTGTGTTAACGTATCCGATCGCACTGTCTGACAGAGATCTCTGGTGATTTGTAAATACTACCAAACCAATATTCTATGACGGAATGGGGTTGTCTATTGGACATTTCGCCGCCAATAGAAAAAATTCTAAGCAATATAACTGAAGTCATTTAAAACGTCTTAAATGTTGTCGTCGACTAGTTCTCGTTTTTTTTGTTTTTTTTTTTATGAGCAAATCTCGCTATTGGCAGAATATAGCTATTATTTTTAACCATGATGCAGTGCACGCAACCTTGTCATGAAGTATTCTTACTGCTATCTGTCATTACTTTATCGATCATGTCCAAGTGGCTGTAAGATTTCCTTAGAACTGGCACTCCTTCCATAATATTTCCATAATGTAGTTTATCCTACAACAAATAGAAAAACCCAGTCAGCATTCTACGTAAATCTATATCGGGCCGTCATCGGCCCGTCAGGGTAGCTGACGGGCCGATGTCGGCCCGATGTAGATTTATGTAGAATGCTAGCTGGGAACACACACGCACACAGATACACAACAGAGAGAGAGAGAGAGAGAGAGAGAGAGATAGAGAGGGAGAGAGAGAGAGAGAGTTATTGCATGCTTGCAAACATTCTATGCAAACATCTCTGTACAGTACTTATATTATAGATGTTAAGTCTGGACATGCAACTCATAGAAGCCTTCCTTAGGATCAACGTTGACCTTGTATTACAATGTTCTCTTTTGATATGCTAAGGTTATGGGTGAAAAAATGCTCATTCTATTCTACCGAATATAAGTTATGCCTGAATATTGCTAGTCTTAGATGGTTGCGATTGTCGATCGCATTTTATTGTAATCATTTTAATTCAAGACCTGATGTGCAAACCTTACAATCTAAAGAGTATTCAACAATGACTACTCTTATTGTTTGTGCATAATATTTACCTAGCGGTTTATACGTGCAGACTTATCCAATAGATAAACCTTGTTCACACCTGAATTTATTAAATTGATTCATCCACCTTCGAATTTGGCCACATCCATTGATGCAAATAGGGGTTTTAGTCACAACTCAATTTTAGAATTGCAAACAGTGTAGATCCCATCTAGATCTGCACTGTTTCCACAGGTATATGTATAAGTGCGCAGGGATGAAAGGGTTCAGTAAAACACGATATACAGTGAGCCCTCGTTACAACGACAGCATTTGTTCCCAAAGATGTTGCCATTAAAACGTCTTTGCTGTTGTAAAGAAACCTTAATGGACAGAGTGATAGGTAAGAAAGGCCTTGTGTTATTCTTATTTCCTCATAGAACATTATATTTTGGATGTTTGTTAGAATCGCCTCACTGTGGTAATTCTACAAATATCCAGAACATATGTTGCTTGAAGTTTTGATGCAATGTTCTTGCATTATTTCTCATTAACTGTCACCTCTTGGGCGAAAGTTTTGTAATATTCAAATTGTCATTGTAACATATTTTGTCGCGGTATTGAGTGTCGGTATAAAGAGGAATGACTGTATTTCCAGCATCTTTTACCCGCTGATCACTGAATATTACTTCTCGGAGACGATTTAATCACTATCTCCCGACAGTCTTCAAATCAAATCGGTGCATAGAAAACATTATACGCATCTTAATTCTAGATATGATACAGTCGACTCTCGTTATCTCGAATTCCAAGGGTGTCACTGAAACACTCCGTACCTCGACATATCAGAGTTGAGAGAGTGAGGAAAACAATAAATTGAACAACCACATTAACAAATGAATATGTAATTTGACTCCTGAAGTTAGAAATATTTATATAAAATAATGTGGAAAAGAGGAGAAATTGCTCCTTAGGAGCAATTTCTCCTCTTTTCCACATCATTTTTTTCCTGTTGTCATAGTTTCATGTTAAAACAGGGACAGATTTTCACTTCGAGATAAGCGGTAATTCGAAATAAGCGAGTTCGAGATAACGCGGTTCGACTGTACATTTTAAAACAAGAAGGTAGGACATTTGTCTTATCTAATGCGAACCAACAAAATGTGTACGAGAAAGAAGAGCATTATTATCGGACCAATTTTGATTATGCTTAATATGGGGTCACATCAAGTTAAAACCTATCTTCAAGGGTACGATATGATACGTTGAGACAGATCACCTCGTGCATCCCGTACAGGCTGGTTAAGAGCTTTGTTGTTCGTCGCTTTTCTCAGGACACTAGCCAATGATTCTGTAAACGGAGTTTGTTGAGGAAGACTGTGGTTTGATGGACGTGCAGGATATGGCGTGTTGGACAAATGCCGGATACATTGCAGTGGCCTTCTCTGGGTACCCCACGGTGGAGACCTCTACCCTTCTTCCATAAGTTTCGTATTTTTGGGGTCTCCATTTTTAAATCTTAATATTTGACGTGTGCCTGTCCTGTAGCGATGCTCTGAAGTAATAATTATTGCCCTGGATTTTTGTTCATGGTTGTCATTTTTCAAATCCATAATTAGAGGTATGCATTATCATATCTGATATACTGCTTGTAAATAGTTGAATGACCCATTCATTATATTCAATGTACCAATGCTAAATTGTAATTGTAAAGCTGCGTCATGACAAAATATGTCTTAGGCCATTTCTGAAGTATTTGTACGAGCCGCATTTACTATAAAATTTTAGAGATCATAATTCTAATTAGAAAGGAAGGCAATGATTAGGAATCGATAGAATTACCTAACACCTTCGGTCCAAGACACCAAAGGGAAAGAAGGACGCACTTAAAGCAACGACACAACAATCAAAACACAAAAAGCAGAAAGCCAAAATGACAGTTTCTTTCCCAAAGAAATGGTCAAACGGCTATCCTAAAAAGCCACCAGGACATACATGCAAAGACATACAGTGACAGAATGGTAAACTAAAGCAGAAGTACCGCCTTTGAACGGTCATTAAAAACCTTTCTGCGTGCTTAAATCAGTTTTATGTGGCTACAACCCTCGCCCTAAGTTCTGCCGTGGTATACACAAGACATTATTTACTCAGTCTGCATGAAGGGCTCTAACTCATCAATGCAACTTCTCCGAGAACATAAAAATCAAACAAATACTGAGATGGCACAACGATGAGGGCTCGACGAACGAAATCCAACACGTAGACACAGGTGGGCCTGGCCAGAGCTAGGGCATCAGGCACCAACCGACTTACTCAAAAGTTTTTAGGCCGGAGTCGTTATAGAGTCTGAGGCCCGACTCGCCGGCGTGCAACCAAAGAGGAAAGCAAAGTTATTAACCGTGATTGGGTTAACTACCATGCATGCAGTCTGTCGTATTACGTTTATGTTGTTCCCAATCCTTATACGTATATCGAAGAACGATTTTACGAAATTGAAGGCTAAAATCATTGCAACCATATAAGCCTGATTTTTCCTAAACCTTGGCTACTTAATGGTGCATTTAAAATGCTTGTTAAATGGTAAATATTGTAGATTCTGATCAGACTCCGTTTATTGTGATGTCCAGTCTGGGTCTATTTTGTTTGCTCAGGCGTGTCTGTCCGAATGGTTGCGGTAAAAATGATCACAGATGAAAACACGGAACGGTAACCACACATTTCATCTTGAAGGCTATGTTACATGCACAATGTATAAGCCTTTAAAGTTATCGTATTTACGCTGTTATTTCACGGACAGGCAAACAGTGTAGACCAAGATCAGACGCCGCTAAGAGCGTCCTCTGATATTGGTCTACATTGTTTACAATTCATCCAGCAATTTTCCACGTACATCATCATAATGCAGCTTATATCTTGGTTTTAATTCCTTTGTGATCTTTGGGTGAATTCTGAGAACTTTGAAATGTACAATTGTTTAGACTCGCATTACAAAACAAAGCTTATATTGAATCATTTTGGACTCATTTAGGAATATAGCAGTTTTCTTTTTTTTTGTTTGTTTTTTCAAGTGACTGTTCCTTATAAATTTTAGCTGACTTTTCCTGATCATTGCATTCCTTTCTATTTTAACCCCGGCTTTCATTGTAGGATCATAATACAAGGTCACTGACGAGGATTGATTAGCCAAAACTTTACGTCTTATGAATTAGTTCATGGATTTTAAAGGACACTCATTTTAGCTTTTTATTTAAACATATCAATGGATATTTTAAATTTTAGGATATGTACGGTAAGAGGTTAATACGTAGCATAAATAGCACGCGCATATCTAAAAGGCCATGATACAATCGTCTTGACGGCCATGATACAGTCATCTTAAAAGGTATAATACAATTTTTTGAAGGTCATGATAAAATCATTTTGAAGGCCATGGCAAATCTTGAACGCTATGATACAATCATCTTGGATGCCAACAAATATATCTTCAAGGCCATGATACAATTATCTTACAAACGACGATACAGTCTTCTTGAAGGTCATGATATAATCATCTTGAAGACCATGATAAATCTTTTTGAATTTTGAAGGTCATGATCGAGATATCTTCAATGACATGATACAATTATCGTGAAGGCAATGATACAATTATCTTAAAGGCTATGATACAATTATCTCAAAAGCCATTAGACATATATCTTCAAGGTCATGATACAATCGTCTTGAGGCCGTAATACAATCATCTTGAAGGCCATGATACAATCACATTGAAGGCCGTGATAGAATTATATTGATGGCTATTATTCAGATATAGTAAATAAGCCTTCATCGAAACTTTATAAGACGAAACTCTTTCGTGAGACGAAACATGGAACTACATGGAACTAAGAGGTTTCTAGTGTTCATCTATTTTCTCCACTTCTCTTGCAAATTAAAAAAAATGCATCAGATGAATGCCAACCTTTAATCCACATATTTTCTCACTCATTTCCTTTTATTCTTGTTAACCTCCGAATAAAGAGATGGTATTTCCGCTTTGCTGCAGATACTACAAGTAATAATACGTCCCTAGAAATCTTAATAACAGGAATTTCTGAATAACTTGCCAATCTGCATGAAACTGGCATCATACTGACTCCAAGATCTGGAAATGAGTATGTTAATTTGATGGTTGCCTTAATTTTCTCTAGTGAATTAATGCATTCGAAACAAATTTGGAAATGTAATTAAAATCGGAATTAATGACCTACGCTTTTTGTGAGGTACAAAATTTCATTTGGGGAAAAGGCTTGTTGTCATACACCAATTTACAAAGCAAAATGCTTAGAAGCAACTTATTTAAAATGTAAATAAGACACTTATTAAGCACAGAAATTGAAATTCAAATTCAAATCAAAGGAAGTTCGTCTGGGAATTTTATATAGAGAAAGCGTTCCAGAATGGTTCATATACGAGGGCTGATTCAAAAGTTCGTGAACAATGTCTGAAGCTAAGCATAGCCTCGGCTAAAGCAAAAATTTATGGCTTCAACAAAAAGAGTTATTCAACGAATAAATATGCGGTATGTGGAACAGATGTGTTCAGTGATTATACAAAATTATATTCGAATTTAACAAGCATGCTGAGGCAGCGCAAGCCAATTCAGTCGACGTCAAATTCAGTCTAGCATTTAAGAGTCTAGACAAAAGAATACTATACTAAGTTATATGTTGAAATGCAGATTGTGCATTTTTGCATATGTGCCGAAGATAGTATATTTTCATATACTCCTTTCCCTTATGTTAGCCTCGAGAATGAAATTTTGACGTGGAGTACATATGAGCCATTACGTACTTCGGTAGGTATGTCTGTCCTTCCGTCCGTTTTGTGCGTCTGTCCAAGTTTGTAACGCGAACTAATTTTTCAGCGTTTTTGTTTCATTTTCATGATTTTTCATATGAATTATCAGCATAAGAAGCATTGCGAGACATTTGTTTTGTTTCATTGTTATCTGCCCTGGCATTGAAATCCGTCTGTTTAAACCTCTTAATGCGACTAATTCTACAGATCCTGTTGTTTTTTTTTTTGTTTTTTTTTTTTTTGTTTTTTTTTTTTTGTTAAATTTTACAGAGAAATTTAACAGAGAAAAGATCAGCAAGATAAGTGATAGTGCGTGACTTATTTGTTTTCGTTGCAGGGGTATCGATCTGTCCTTGGCACTTAAGTTCGTCAGACCAATTTTGTGACGCAAACTAATTCTACAGTTTTTGTTAGATTTTCAGAAAACATTACAGAAATGTTCAGCATGTAAAGTGGTAGTCTGTAATATAAAATATTTTCGTTGCAGGGTTGTCTGTCCTTGGCATTGCTGTTCTGCTTTAACATTTTGGACACGTCCATTTACTATATAAGGGGTGCCTGGTTAATTTTTATTATTATAATGTTTTATGGCGATTTCTAACAATGTGAAATATCCAACTCTGTGCTACTTCTACAGTTTGTAACCATTGGCGCTGCGGGGTATAAATCACGAAAAGTAATAGCTCTATTTGACACTCTATTTTGTACAACAGCTGACTATTTGTGAATCGAATGTCTAACTAATTCAGATAAAATTAATAACCTATTACGATAAATGAACAAAACCAGCTCTTAACATGTTTTCGTAAACAGTTTACGAATTGAAACATGCATGTATCTGGATGTGGTCCCTGGTAATGAATGCGGCAATAATGAAACAAAATGTTAATGTCATATTTTGTAGTATCGGTGGGAATACCTTTATTCTTTGGTCCTTTCTTATACTTAATATTTTTAACATGTTTTGAAAATATTTGGTATGCATGATTTGGATTGTGACACGATGAATTTTAGATCATAACTGGTTTAAAGAAAGAGTTCTGCCTTCATATTAGTTGCGTAAAACTAAATACTTTTTGCCTGCGCCACTGTCACCGATCTTACGTTGACATGACCCTGATAATAGGTAATTCGAAAAAAATACTTTAATTTAATTAAAGACAGATTTAAAATCAGCAACAAATGATTTGCACGTGAAAATGAATGCTAAAATGGGAGTCATCCCTTGCACTTTAGGGGAATAAATATACTTTTAAGGGAGATAACTCTGTCATGATTATTTTGCCTCCTTTCTGAAAACAAATATACTCTATAAAAAGAATTTCGTTCCTTTTAGGGTTGATCCCTTTTCGTGAAAGTAAACAGAAAATCACAAAATATAAACAAAGTCGACCCTGCAAATCACCTTTACCATAAGCATTCTCTGTCATATATATGGTGTATGCAATCCGCGAAACACAAAAGGGGGCTACTTCAGAGTGTACATCTGCACAGTATGATCAGTGCGCTTTCGCTTAAAATATGCTACAATGTCTAAGTTTCTTCTGTGTTATCCGCGGTGCACTTGCACCGGCGGATGTGGACTTAAACCTTTTTTGCATTGAAAAATAAAATTTCAAGTTGCATTTAAATTTAACAGAAAACACTTCTGATGTGATGCAGTTAAAGCAATCAGTATCAGAACTGTTCAAGCAAAAAAGCCCAGTCACTAGCCTTTTCTATATATTATAGACCTAGTCGTTTTAGAAAGCTGTATTTGTTAAATTACATATAATACATAAACAACCGGACAATTGCAACATTTATATGGTGTCTGCTCATATTATAATTCACTGTACAGAGTGCATCATAAACAGGACAGCTTACTACTCAATCGAACAGGTGGAGAAAACAGCAGTCACGGAACCACTAAAACCCAATGTTATATGAACTTCAAAATACAAGATTCCTTTGCTATACGTATACGAAGGCCCTGATCAGCATCTGTGAAGTCCGCTTGGTCGTTCTTTAAACATGCCAAGACTGACAAGAAGTCTACAGAGGCATAGGGTAAACGAATAGAAATAAATAATCATATAAGAAAGGTTTCTGTAGAACAGTCTCATCAGGATCTACATTGTTTGCCTGTTTGCCATTCTGTTTCTTCTTTTTTTTTTTTTTTTTTTTTTTTGTTTACTGAGACCCTCATTTGCAACAGTGGATATATATTGAAGTTCAAAAGAGTCCATTGTATTGTTTGAGTTCAGTTTATTGGTCGTTTTGTTTAAAGCATTTCTTTACTTCATTTGCTATCTTTGATTTTATTATTGAAAAAGTTCTGTTTTGTTTTATTTGATTTGATGAGTTGTATTATTTGAAATTGGTCATGCAAATATCAGATGTCTTTGTTAAACCTTACACTGCCAGGACAAGAATTCCCGCTTTGGCGAGTTTACTAGGGCATATACCACTATTTCCAGCAATGAAATACACCCCTATTCTAAGTTCTGCGAGAGTTGCAGTAATGTACTCTAATACAAACGTGTGTTCGCGTGCACCCAAGGGCAGTCAGTAAAATAAACCTTCTACATCACAGTCATATTTCACCATCATTTAAAACGCCATTTACCTGTCTCTATCAGGTCCAACAGGCTTCTGTAACGAACATGCGAACTCGACCAGAACGACTTTTCGGTGATAAACATGAGATAGTTTTCTTAGATTATAAGTGTATTGTCTGTCTTGGTTTGTTTGTATTTCCTCTTGGTGGCATTGATAAGCTATGTTCTGTGATTGTGGCGCTTTCTAGGCGCTTTCTATATTATTCATCACTTTGGTTCCGAGTTAATTTTTAAGTTTGCACGGAGTTCTGTAGGAACCTGAATTTAATGGTGACTTTATAACTTAAAAAAGATTGTTGGCATTACTATTTTTTCAGAACAATTGAAAAATAGTTCGTCACTCGTTACAAAAGATAGGTTATAACATATGTTATACGTAAACGCAAACAGCATGCACGATTGTTAATCCAGTTATGACTGATAACTTCACTGATATCTTCACTTGCTTATTTAGTTGCACAACGATGGGTCCTTAGACTGAATGACGCTACTTCCTTAATCTCTTTAAGAGGGTTTCCGCATAACTATCTACATCTATGGTCGGGCGCATTGTGGTCCCTCGGTTATCTTGTGCTCTGGCTTCAGCTCGCCATTGGGTACGTTACATCTGTTTCATCACAGTGCCTGTATTTATATATATATGCTTTACTATTATGTTTCGCTGACTGATACGCGAACCGGACACACATTTGTAATATGAACTTACACTGGAATTAAAAGCAGCGTTAAATTAGTTTTAGCCCTTAGCGCTACTGTAATTTTCCCCACTGACCGGTTGTTTTTTGTTTTTTGTTGTTTTTTTTTGTGTTTTTTTTTTTTTTGTTTTTTTTTTGGTTTGTTTTTTGTTGTTGTTTTTTTTTTCTTTTTTTTTCGTACGTCGATTAACGAAACTCTACCGTTCGTCTTTTTTTTTTTTTTTTTTTTTTTTTTTTCTTCTTCTTCTTTCGATGTCTCAGCAAGGGGTTGTACTTCATGATTGAAGCCTTTCTAATGTAACTTCTTTAGAGTTTAGTCAGAAATAGCGGTGGTGAAAACTGTACGTATTACACGTGTTTCTTATCAACTTGTTGCAAACTGACTAATGGTACCGGAAATTACGATTTTGTGTTTAGGATTAATGGCCCAGTCAATCCAGGGGTTGAGGGGGGTGTCATGCTGTGCGCGGTCAGTTTACTTAACCACAACCGTTTATTGGACAGGCTTAGTCCTCTAAGTGGTTAACCACTATTGTGCACATTCTATCGCCAGAAACTGACAACTGCCCCTCTTGAACTAGTGGATGGGAAAGTATTTCATGATCACATCTCCACGAAAGAATGTTGCTGACTCGGCGGTGGTCGAACCCGCAACCTCCTGATCACCAGTCGGACGCGCATCCAACCGGAAACTACGAAACATATTATAGGAAATGGATATACATTCAAAGGATCTAAATCTCAAAATGTTTTATTCCTTTCTGAAAAGGGTCTACTCTAAAAGGAAAGAACTTGCTCCCCTTGGAAGGGGAGCAAGTTATTTCCTTTTAGATTATGTCCCTTTTCAGAAGGAACGCAATTATTAAAAAGTCACAATAGGTGACTCCCTTTGTAGAAAATAGCGAAGAATCTACTAGGAATATCCATCCCTCTTAACAGAGAAATACAATGCAGCCTTCAGTTTATTATATAATTTCAATTCACTTGAAACAGGATTTTCTCCGTGTTAGTGTACCAACCTAATGAAAGAAGTAAATGTACTGTGTTTGGAAACAAGATTTTTCTGCATTAGCTACTTGTGCCACATCCATCATTTATCACGAAACACTTTTCTCAATAATCCAAATCTGATCTGTTGTTTTTCCTTTCTTACAAATATTGTAGCAACCCTAAGTATTGGGTCAGACAGGCCTGAGCAAACAGTGTAGCCCAGATAGGAATTAAGAGATCAAGGTCTTCATTGTATGCTTCTCATCTAGCAAGTTTAGACACGTGAACAGCTAGTATATTGGACTGTTCAAGCTTAAGGACCAGCATATTAAGGGGTAAAATGTCCCAATGTTTAGGGTAAAATATCCCAACGTTTAGGGTAAATGCGGGATATTCACTGTCGTTTCGCCATAAATATATCGAATACATACAAGCAATTTTACCAGACTGTGGCAAAACTAATCAGACAGCACGCAAGGAGGATTAGCTCTCCAACGATCGATGAGATTTCTGACTGCAGGCGAGGAAAGACTGGAGAAGTCAGATTTGTGCAGACATACAACGATCTATACTGACAAGATAAAGAAATGCATCAGGGTCAGTAGTCACATAATGCGTATCTCATAAAACTATTGCCTCACAAAAGATATTGTAAAAATATTGCCTCACAAATGATATTGTACAGACACCTGAATTTTTAGCGATGTTTATATAGCGACATTGCGGCATTAATAATGTAGGAAGCGAGATTTAGATGCTGCTAAGATTACCCAGAATCATGATCCCACTTTTGAAAAGACTATACTTTCAGGGGACGCCATCCATACCCAGTTGAGCGTGCCTCTCTCCTTAAAGTGGTCTACTCTAAAAGGAAAAAAAAGTCTCCTTGGAGAAAATTCTTTCCTTTGCTCCCCTTGTAAATAAATTATTTCCTTTGAGAAACTTGGTAGCAAATTCTGTCTTTTAAGTCTCCTTTTCAAAAGAGGCTTGATGTGCGAGAACATCTCGAAAACATACCTATATAATGTTGACTCACTCAAACCCCACTTTTATATAGTTAAACTAGGGTTTGCAGGTGTATACATTATTTTTCTTATTTTTTGCTCTAAAACATAAATTTTGGGTACTCATTAGAACCGCCTTGCCGAGGCGGTTCTAACGAGTACCCACAATCTGTTTTGAGCAGAAATATGAAAAAAATGTCAGAATTTTTATTTAAAAATTTTCATTTTTTTTTTTGTTGGTAAAATTTTCAGTATATTTGAATAGGCATATTTTCGTACTGGGTAAACTGGAAGTCACAAAAGTCGTCTCCCCTGTATTTACCAAGTATATCCACCCTTTAAATATTATACATAAATGATTTGTGAACCCGTAATAACGATCACTAAATAAGACATAACATAATTCGGATGACTTTACCGGTTTTAACCGCAACAATGAAACAATGGAACCACTACATCAGAAAAAGTACCTTCGAACATGTGCGCCCAGTGAAGATCCAGACCAGCCTCCGCATTTGCGCAGTCTGATCAGAATTTTCCTGAGCCTTTTTTTAATAGCCGAGAGTGCAAGGATTTTTCATGCGGACAACAAAGACTTTGATCAGACAGCGCGGATCCGCGGGCTGATTTGAGTCCTCGCCCATTGGGCATGGATGTTAGAAGATACATTTCGCATGTTGAAGTTCAATTAGTTTGTCAATTCTCACATTACCAGCCGTGTGCAATAGTAAACTTCTACTTCTACTGACACCTCGGCTATCAAGCTGCTTCTTGGTTTCAGAGAGGTTTGTATGGCTTTCAGAGTAACATTAGCTACATAAAATTATTCCATTTGGATTTATACTGGCGTAAGCCTACATGACTACATTACTGTCAGTCCGGCTTCCGTATTTAGCTCACCTCAGCGCAAATCAGTTTCAGCCACAGTAATCGCATTTTTTCCGTCGCCTATCTTTCATGCGTTTGTCTGTCCTTCCATACCTGCATTAACACTTTTAAACCACTCCTTGTATGATGCCATTAGGTCAGTTTTACATCAGTTTTATTTCCTATCTCATCTGTCCCTTACTTCGGAAGTCAACACAAAATGACTAATTGGTTTGATATGCCACTTAACTCGAACCCAATAAATCAACCAAGTGGAGCCTCCTTGGAGTGGGGTAAACAAAAATTTCTTTAAATAATCACAGTCCGACAGCCATGATGGCCGCTAAAAACAATATGTGATAAAATGCATTTCAAATTCTTCTTCTCAACAACTAAGAATAATTTTAGGCTGAATCATGATTTTACGGACAAACAACATCCGAGGGACATAAATTTGATGGTCCAAGATTTTTTTTGATAATAACATCCTTTATTGTGGGTTCAAGTTAAAAAAAAAAGCGGGTAAGAGAAAAGTCCAGGGAGTGCTAAAATCAAAAACCACAGCCCTACCCAGACACCAAGAGGAAGAGGAGACAGACAAAACCAAACAAGCGCATCTCGAACAAACGTACGAAAAGCACCAAGACTAGCTCTCTCTTCTCCAAGCGAGGTAATCGCAATGCTAAAAGGACTGAAAAACACAAGAACTAAATAACACAAGGCAAGACATAAAACAAATCGCCTCGAAGAATAAACCACAAAGCAACAAAGAATAAGACTAACACCGGGACCACCGCATTAGAACGGTCAGTACAATAAACCACCGGGGGGTGGGGGGGGGAGGGGTAGGGGGTTTAAAGCACTTTTATGGCCAGCCAACTTCACCCTGGGTCCCGATGTAACTCTTAATACAGAAATACATAAAAATTCGGTTCGCATAAAGGCTCTCAACTCAGTCAATGCATCAAACATAAAAATCAAATGAATCACTATGATTAACAAAGACGAATACTCAAGCTAATTCTACTCTGTGACAGAGTAAATGAAAACCAGTAGTTGAACCACGGCGGGCCAAGCCAAGACAATCAAGTCTTATTCTATGTGGATTGCTTTTATGATTTTATAGAGCAAACAGGTTGGGTGAAGACAACACCGGAGGGATAAACTTACGTCGTAATAAAAAGCGTTTGTTAATAACATTAGTTCTTTTGTAGGTTTATGAAAAACCACTTACAAATCTGATTTTATGTGATTTATACACGAATTTATCCCTAGAATAGTGGTTAATAACACCGAGGGACAAATTGTGATAGTAACAGACATAACAGTTTTGTCATTGCTAAAATTAGCTGTTTCAGAAGAAAACAGGATTCTGATTCTATGAATATAGCACCAGTATGGATGAAGACAAACCAGAGGGACAACGTATGCTAGTGACAGAAAGTTTTTCTCACTGCGATCATTTATAGCACGTTTTAGAAAATTCCCTTTTGACTCTGAATTTATAAATAGAGCCCTCGGTAGAGAAAGTTAACGTCCTAACGATAAACTTTTAACAATAACAGAACGACTTTGTCATTTTTATCATGTATTGTAAGTTTCAGAAAGATCACTTTCGACGGTACGATTTTGGGGTTATTTTCAATATTTGATTCGTGTATATAAAATCCCTAAGAAGAGACTGACAACGCTCAAGTGACAAACATTTAAAGTAACAGAAGACCCTTGACACTTCAATTGCTTTTTGTAAGTTTCATTGAGACAGTTTACGGATGCCACCCGGCATTGAACACTTGCTGAGATATATCACATACATGTAAAATATATAAAGGCTGCCCTTGGAAACACCTAATACATGAAAGAATGAAAGTCAGAGTCTCAGTCATTTTGAGACTCTGCATATTGCAGCAGTGTTATCCGCATGGCTGCATACACCTCCTAGCACTGGCTTAAGTGGAATACGAGTTTCCAAAATATCAGAATGGGCAGAATTATACCAAGCTTTGCTTGCTGTTAGCTGTTTTAGTGATTACCTTCCAGCTGTCATCCGCATGTATATGAGTTTTCCTGTTAACATATTTAACCGACAACTTTCCAAAACTATCATAGAAATTAGATTATTATATGTTAGGAATTTTGCTTATTTATAGGACATTCAAAATTCCTAAATATATGGAAGTCGCAATGTCCTATAGGCATATAATGGAAATGATCAAATGGCATCTTCTCCATTACCAGTAGGCGATTTGACCAAAACTTGGAAGTAAAAATCATCGGGTGCTATTCTACCTAAACTGGGGATGTTCTTATTCCCAGTAGTTATTTTGTTTTGGCGCCATGACACTGCATTCGACTGTCGTTATTTCGACATAGCTTATTTCGAATAAGCGCTTATCGAAAATGAAATTTGGTCCCTGTTTACAGTGAAATCTAACAACAGGTAACAAAATACAGTCCCTTGGACTTCGAGATAACGAGAGTCAATTGTAGTTTATTTCAAAACATGAAATCTTCAACGACATCTCGTTTGAAACTGCAGAAGCAAACTGAGCAAAACTTTGCAGAAATCATCCGAGGGTTTACCTGAGTTGGGCCTGATATTGATGGTCCGCTAAACATAGAGTTTGCTGTTATTTATGGCAGATGGACTTTTTATTTGTTGAGAAACTTCTGTCTAATATGACCATGTCTTTGGCCCGCTGGTCCTAGGAACAATCCACTTAAAGGTGGGAGAAGAATAAGCTATCATGAGCCAGCCCATGCAAGACAGAGAAATCTCACCCTCAGGGTAGGAATTTCACCAGGGACTCAGTAAGCCTCGTCCCTGGTTGAAATTCCTACCCCTCGGTTCAGATTTTCCTATCCTGCATGGACACTCATGATGGATTCTTATATTCTACATGACAAAGCATACTGGACATCGCCATCCGAAATTGGGGTTTACAACTTCAAATTAAAAGTTATCTCGTTTGTCATATTTTTTACGTAATTATACCATAAAATATTGACAAATTTGAATAAAAAATGAGCTTTGGTAGCAGAAGCATTTATTTTGTTAAACTAAAGTTCTTATAGGATAAGTATTGTCAATCAATTTATTTTATTAAACTAAAGTTCTTATAGGATAATTATTGTCAACCAATTTTTCAATATATATATTCTGAATATTGAGTAAGTTGTCTAAATATCCAGAAGTGGAATAAATGCTTCAGTGATATCTGTATTGTTTTCTACAGAGAAACAAAGCACCTAGCTAAATGGTCTTACATATTGCAAAAATAGAGATTATAATACGCTTGAAGTAGCAAACAATAAACACAATGGACGGCTAAAGCGAAAGTTGAAGATACAGAAATAAAGGATATTTCACAGCCAGAACCATTAGCAATGGAGACTTAGACAGTTTAACGGTATCGACGCACTGCTAATCCAAACCCAAAGTAGCCATGGGAAGATGCGGATGAAAGCCGTTTGAATACAGCTGGAGAGAGTGCACGGAGGAGATTTCGGACCGCTCTGGACCTTCATCAAATAATAGTAAAGGACCGGAGAGGTCCGGAAACTGTTCTGTGTGTCTTACTGCATCGCCCTCTACCAGTATTAACTAGATGATTTGGGAGGATTGTGAGCCATTAATGGCATCAATGAAAAACTTTAATACAAATACAGGAGACGATTCGCCTAATGTGGTGAAGATATGATTTTTACATGTGTCATTTGGTAAGGAAATGAGATGGTAAAAAAGGCACATTGTGTTATAACTGACACTAGGAAACAAAGCATTGTTGTATCGCTTTTTGATAGCAAAGCAGACTTGGAGTATTAAGGGGACTGGATTTGGTAGATTTCCGCCATTTTTACAAAGGAGATACGTTCATGTGACTTCCGGTCTTAATTCTTACGTATAGTGGTTGTTATAAGACACTTCCGCACCTAGGACTAACGGAATCAATTTAAATGGTGACCTAGTTTATTAATTTAGGATGTTTTTAGTGAAAACCCATTTATAGAAAAAAAATCAAACATTGTTATCCGCTGTAAAATGCTAGCATATCGTATCTTGGTTTTTATGCGATAGATGGTTGATTACTTTGTGTTTTTCCTTTAATTGCATGACGACGGTTGGTCGGATCACACATAATATAAAGGTGCTGATTGAAAACTTTCATTAGAAGGTTTTAGTCTCACGCTGCATATTTGATGGGCTCTCCATTGGTTTATTAGTGGCTTTTATTAGCCCTTGCTGTCAATATCTGAGATGTTTGCCTTGAGCCCTAATTCTTGTTCCATCAAAGGGCTTTTATTTGATTTACAAGGTTTTCCGATATGTTTTACTTACTGAGTTAGGAGGCCTCTATACGAGCCAAACGATTTTTGTTATTTTGTACATTTGAATTTTGTACATTTGAATCTGGGGTGATGATTTGGCGCCAGCATGGTCGATGTACATTTACTATTGTCCCTTCCAAGGCCCGTTCTCTGGCGTATTTTGTTCTCTGTGGGGCCTTATTGCTGCTCAGGGCGACGTTTTGCCCCCGAGTTTTGTTCTATTTCATGTCTCTATTTCATGAACTCGAGAGTTTAGACCTTAATGTTACAGCTATCTGTGAATTTTATATAACCATTTTTTAACCGTTTTGTACCAAACTGTCAAACTGACGCCTTTTGATGCTTTACACTTTTGATCCATATTAGCAGAATTAGTTTTAGTTAATAAATTCCTCCTATGAACATAGTTGACTAACTGCTGTTTTTTCCCGTATCCATACTTGACCAGCATTGCTGATTATTTAGACAGAGTATAGCATTGCATTTCTGATAATCTATATCTTTTTGAATAATTGGCTGACATTGCTGAAGATTTTATACTTTATATGAAGCTGGTCCAAACTAATGAGTTATTGGACTGGTAAAGCCGGTATGGTAAATCATGTGATTCGCTTACTACCAAAAACTGATGGTGAGGTCAGATTTCCTTTGATTTGTACGCGTCTCATTGCCACTAGAAATACTATGATTTGTGACGAAAAACACAGATCATCAATTTATGTTGGGTTTTTTTTTTACATCCGTACACATAAGTTATGGCTGTTGAATATTTAAGTACATAGATTAAATTTATAACCATTTAAATTTTGTTCAGGTATAACAATCAATATATATATACTGATCCAACGTCTGTTATGTTTTTACCATTATATATAACTGGATAATGAGTGTTTGATGGAACTGGTCGTTTGTGGTCATTGAGATCATCAGGCATTTTTGAAAACGTATATGACCTTTTACTGGCCGAGGCTAAATAGAAAATGTACAGTTTTAGCTTTATTCATAACATCACAATACGACCAAGTTCAATTTTGATAGTACAGATTAAAATTGTTCTACTTCAACAGTCTGTTACAGATTTGTAATGTAATGACCCTTAATCAGGCCATTCATATTCAAATTTATTTTTTCATCTGTTGCTTTACAGCCATCATTAGCACGATACAAACCCAATGATCTCTATAGCATTGTAATCCTCTAGCAATTGGATTTACATTATGTAAAGTGTACATTTCATTTCCCTATATACAATGTATACTTCTCATCACGAAAACATACCTATATAATTTTGACCCCCTTCAACCCCTTTTTTATATAGTAAACCTGGGGTTTACAGGGGTTACATTATTGCTCTTATTTCTGCTTAAAACATAGATTGTGGTACTCGTTAGAACCGCCTCGCCGAGGCGGTTCTAACGAGTACCCACAATCTATGTTTTGAGCGGAAATATGACAAAATGTCCGAGTTTTTTGTCTGAAAAATTTCGGGGTATTTGGCCGTGAAATTTTCTATATATCTGAATAGGCATGTTTTTGTAATGTTAGCCATAACTTTAGGTAAACAATATCGGTAGACAAAAATATTTATAGGTCTCTTATTTCACCACAAGAATGACTATGTTGTTGGCACTCGTTTAAAGCAACTCAGAGGCGCTCTCAATGAGTACCCACAACATATGTTTATGTGTAAAAATAAGAATAAACACTTTTCTTGATAGACATTTTATGTAGAGCTTTGTAAGCTGTGGCAGATTCACCATATAATATGGGAACTGAGAAATTACTGATATATGCAGTAAAACGAACAAATTAAAATTCTGGATTAAAAAGCTGCGGGATTCTGATAATTAGCCTAATAATGTAGACCCTACATACACCTTTTATGCCTTTATCCTTCTAAGAATGGTGAAAAAGGGCATATAGTGTTACATTCTGTCCGTCCTTTCGTCTACGTCCGCGTTCGAGATGGTGCTATTTACGTTTAAGTTTTTCAACATTAGCAATTTGCGTTTAAGTTTTTTCAGGCCAGGGCATCCGTGTCCTGAGGACACATGTCTAGTTCATTATAGTAAAAGAGCGTCGGGATACACTTTGCATAAATTCAATTAGGCTTAAGTGTAACTGGTTACCCATAACGCTCAAAATACAATAGCTCTGAGAGGTATTCTGTTTTGAACTGGTGAAGTTTTTTTTTTATATAATTTCATGCAAAAATACGATTTTATTAACGACGATGAGCTGATAAAGTTTTTTAATTTCATGCAAAAATACGATGTGAAGTATTCCGAACTACAGGTGTGTTCGGAGGACTGCAAACTGAGAATTTGAAAATACTTAAATACATTTAGTTCCTTTTCTTTATGAACGAACTTAAATACTGATTGACAGACAAACACCTAAAACTATGGCCTCAATATGTATGTCACAGATTACATATGGATGGTTTAATTCCTGTTATATAAGGCTGTTTGCGAGCCAAATTGCGTAAAAACAATGTTGTCGGTAATTGATTTGTCTGTAAGTTCCATTCAATATGTTGTGCTATGTTTTCGTTCCTAAGATATTATAAATGCCAATTTAAGCCAATGATGTAAAACGAGTAAGTAAGACATTAAACAGATCAAAAATATTGTACATGTTTACATTTGATAATTTCTACGTACTCTGCTAAATCCGTATAAGTAACTACAAACTATTAAAAGCTAGATTAAATCTGATACAGAATAAGTATAAATTAGTGAACATAGAAAGTGTGGCCCCTTAAATGGTGCAAACGACAGACAATATATTTTAGAATGACTTTTCTTATGAGGTACTTATATGACAGAAAATGCCACATCGTCTTTCTTCTACTGTTTCATGGCTGTGCTTATTTATTGTGGCTTTCCCTGAGTATATTCTATTCCACAAGTTAATCCATGTTATTAATTGAAAGTTGCTCTGGGAACTTGCCATTTGGAAAACCTGTATCTGCTGATAAACGGATTAAATCATTACAAGCTGGATGTGTGAGCGACACTTTTGCTTTTTCTGTCAATCGGTTCTTTACACTTAATTCAATATGGCTTAGAAGTCAACTAAAGACATATAAGAGGAAAATTATATTTTACGAAAAATAATAATAATATAACTTAAGTCGTTCAACAGCAATAGTGTATTTTCTTCATACAAACAGGCATTGTTCTGATATAGTGGTGCTTTTTACATTATTTAATTGATCATTCAAGGACTTATGGCATGAGAAAAGTTTGCAGGATTAGGCTTCCATTCTGTTGATTTCTGTTGGTTACTTTGCAGGTGTTCGCTGTAATCGGTATTTTTTACCTGGTGTTTCCAGCTGTCTTGTTTCTTGAGTCATGGCAGCTGACATGTGATCAGCGGGCGATGCCTACTTTTTGTACATGTTGCGTAGACATCTCCTTCTATTACCCGCGGCTTCTACGTTTGCGAACCATGATGGTCGATGTGTTGGGGTATGTTTCTTACTTGCTCACATTTGAGCTTCTTTAAATGTCTTTCAAACATCTTGGTTTTTGTGCTGCCGAACAAACTAACTGCAAAATACAATAACAATCATGAATTGCCTATTTTTCTCAGTGAAAGTAAATGTAAATCCGATTTTCGCATGTCATTGAATTATTTCATTTCTTACGATCGAACGCTGTTGACATCATTATTGCTATACAACGTTGCTGACGTCTTTTTCGACAACGATAATAACAGATAACAGTTTGCATTATAACTAGCAGAATGGGCAAATCATAAGGCCCATTTTCTGCCCCGTTAATAAAGTCTTCATAATTTGCTAATACATTACCTATAGTGTACTATTTACTAAAATAGTATTGATTTCGTAACGTAAGCCCTAGTTTTGAAATAGCATGACCATGAAAGTGGGAGGGGTAATTCAGTATGATCATGAGGTACCATCATGCCGTGTTTTTCTCTTAGAGAATTTGACCCCCACTAACCCGACTATTACTATATCAAAGTCTGGTTAGTGGGGTATTGCTTTCTCATATGTTTCTGATGACTGAGACCATAAAACTCTGCCCAGTTGCCGATAAAATGATGCTGTGTTATGCAATTAGTTAAGTTATACTGATAAGACATTCAACTAGAAACCTGCACACAGAATTCTTAAATATAAAACACAATGAAGAAGCTCAAAACCGATACCAAAATCTACATCTGCATCAAAAATTAATCAAATTACAAATTTTAAATGGTTTCCTATGTTAAAAAATAAAGATTTTAAGACTATATTTTGCAATGCAGGGAACCAGTGTTATCAGAGAAAAGTAGTTCCCCAGGTAAATCTGGTAATACCACCTGTTGTGAACAGACTCATCAGTGTAGGAGAGTTGAGGGCAGTAGCCATAAATATCTGGTTGAATTATCAGTTGAGCATGAATTTTTGCCACTTTTATTCTAAGAGAAAAACTTGTCATGATATTTTAACACTGTTGCTATTTAAAAATATATCATACCCAGTTATACCTGCTTCTGTTTGTTAGACAAATGCCTTAGGTAATATCCTATGTCATTTACCTCCATTTAAAGAAACATATTACATCTACAGCAACTGTTTTATTCAAATCTTGATTTTTTTTTTTTTTTTTTTTTTTTTTTTTGTTAATTTTGCATCTGAAAATTTAATAAAACCTAGCCTTTCTCTGGAACTGAATGTTTAATTAGTTTGAAACTTACCTGAATTCAAAATTTGGACAGTACAAAGACCTTGAACTTATTTTCAAAGTAACATGGGCTGTGGGATTGTCAAAAGAGCAGGTGCACATTAGGATATTTTTATGCTACTTAACATAAAAAAAGGTAAGAGAAAAGTCCAGGGAGTGCCACAATCACAAACCGCAGCCCTTCCCAGACCCCAAAAAGAAGAGGAAACCGACAAATCTAAACAAGCACAAACCGAACAAACGTACTAAAAGCACTAAGATTAGCTCTCTCTTCCCCAAGCGAGGTAATCGCAATATTAAAAGGACTGAAAAACACAAGAACAAAATGACACACGGAAAGACATACAACAAATCGTCTCGTAGAAAAAAACCACAAAGCAACAAGGAGTAAGACTAACACCGGGACCACCGCCTTAGAACGGTCGGTAGAGCAAACCACCGGGGGTTTAAAGCACTTTTACAGCTAGCTAAGTCTTAATTTACTTCTCGTATGTTGCCTATAATATCTTTTTAGCTCACCTGAGCATGAAGTGCTTTTATAGTGGGCTATTGTTATCGGTCAATGTTCATTGTGCTTTGACCGTCATACATTGGGTGGCATCAACAATTTGCCATAAATGACAACTCATCGTACACCCCAGGCCAATTTCAGTTAAACTTCACAGGAATGTTGCCTAGGTGACTGTCTACCAAAATGCCTAAACTTGTTCCGCACCAATGACCAAAATGGCCGCCAGAGCTAAAAATATAAAACCTCTTTAACTGACAACACATTCTAAACCATTAAGCCAATTTCAATCCACATTTACAGGATTGTTGCCTAGGTTAGTTTCTACCAAAATAGCTAAAATGGTTTTGCTCATGACAGGTTTTTCTGTTAGAAAAAAAGTGGTAAAAAATTCACGCTCAACTGATAACTAGATGTTTTATGGCTACTGCCCTCAACTTTCGTACACAAATGAGTCTGTTCACAATAGGTGGTATTACCAGATTTACCTGGGGGACTACTTTTCTCTGATAACACTAGTTCCCTGCACTGTAATATATAGTCTTTAAATCTTTAATTTTTAACACAGGAAACCTTTTAAAACGTGTAATGTAATTTTATTATTTTTTTATGCAGATGTAGATATTGGAATCGGTGTTTTATATTTAAGAATTTTGTGTGTGGGTTACTAGTTAACTGTCTTATCAGTATTACTTAACTAATTGCATAACAGAACATTATTTTATTGGTATAAGGACAGAGTTTTATATTCTCAGTCAACAGAATCATATGGAAATGAAATCTCCACTAACCCGACTTTGATCTAGTAAAAGTCGGGTTAGTGGGGGTCAAATTCTCTAAGAGAAAAACATGGCTTGTCCAATGAACAAGATGGCTGCCAGAGCTAAAAACAGAAAATTATTTAAATGACAACTCCTCCTGTATCATCAGGCCAATTTCAGTCAAAATTACCTTTGTAAATCTTTACCAACATAGCTAAATTTGTTTTGCTCCAGTGAACAAGATGAGCACAAGAGCTTTAAATAGAAAAAAAAAATCATTATATGGCAACGCCTCCTAAGCCTTTTTTAAAACCAATTTAATCAAACACCACAAGAATGTTGCCTAGATGATTCTCTACCAAAATAGCTAAAATGGTTTTGCTCCAATGAACAAGATGGCCACCAGAGCTAAAAATAAAACATCTTTAAATGACAGCTTCTACTACACCCTTTGGTCAGTTTCAATCAAACATATAAGAATGTTTCTTTTGATAATATCTTGATACAGTTTAATAAGGGTCATGTGGAGTCAGACCATGATGATTAAGGGTTATCGGCTTTGCTAGAAGCATCTTGGGTTAACAACGTAAGTCACAGATTTGGGGTAACCTAAGCATGAAAGTGAATAGGATAATTATGAATCTAAAGCACCATACTATAAATTATGACCCTAAAAACATCATACTATAAGCTGTGCTCCTCTTTTAGAATATGCCACACCCTGTTTTACGAAACTTTAATTTGTTGGTCTAATGCTACAGTTAGTATCCTGTTTCGCATTTTTTTTCCCTTTGACGTAAAATATCAAGTCTGCAGCAATTTTTCTATGAAAACCTCTGAATTGTGTATTGCATCTTGATCTTCACAAATCCTAGCCTATCTCTGGGAAAAGTTGCTGAGTTCTTCTGATACTAATATGTATAAATATTTGAGTTTTACGGTGACTTAGTGTACAGATTTAGGAAAATTGTGGGAAAATCTAACTTTTCGGAGCAATTCAGAAAACTAATTAACCGTTATAAAAGAATTGGCTATAGCCTGGGTATTATGCGGCAGACTGGATGCCTAGTTGTCAACCCAATCATTGTTGATGGTTATGCTTCACACTTTAATTGCACGACGGCAGTTCGAACCTCAGACTCAATGACGACATCTTCGTAAAACTTTAACCAGTGGGTTGGGGCTTGGCATACGTCTTCGGCTTGGTCGGCCTTGGTTCAACTATTGGTTTTCATTTACTCTGTCTTACAGTAGAATTAGCTATTAGTTGTCGTCTTTGTTTATCATTGTAATTAATTTGATTTTTATGTTTTTGTTTTGATGCATTTACTGAGTTGGGAGCCTTTATGCGAACCGAATTTTTATGTATGTCTGTATTAAGAGTAGCATCGGGACCAATGGTGAAGTTGGCTAGCTGTAAAAGTGCTTTAAACCTCCCAGTGGTTTATTCTACTGACCGTTCTAAGGCGGTGGTCCCGGTGTTGCTTTTTGGTTTATTCTACGAGGCGATTTGTTTTATGTCTTGTCTTACCTTGTGTTATTTTATTCTTGTGTTTTTCAGTCCATTTAGCATTGCGATTACCTCGCTTGGGTAAGAGAGAGCTAATGTTAGTGCTTTTCGTACGTTTGTTCGATTTGCTTTTGTTTGGTTTTGTGTTTCCTGTTCCTCTTAGTGTCTGGGAAGGGCTGCGGTTTGTGATTGTGGCAGTCCCTGGACTTTTCTCTTACCCTTTTTTTCTGAAGACTACGCATGACTCTTATTAAAACTGTATCAAAATGTCATCAAAACAAATATTCCTAGGATGTTTGATTGGAATCGGTTAAAGGCTGTAGGATGAGTTGTCATTTAAAGATCAGAAATAAGAAAAATAATGTATACCCCTGTAAACCCCAGTTTTATTATATAAAAGTGGGGTTTAAGGGGGTCAAAATTATATAGATATATTTTCGTGATCTATTTTGTCATTGTTCGTTCCTCATCTCTCTTTTCCTCTTTTCGCCCAGCTAGCATTCTACGTAAATCTACATAGGGCGGTCTTCGGCCCGTCAGGCTACCCTGACGGACCGATGACGGCCCGATATAGATTTACACAGAATGCTGACTGGGTGGTGATGTCGCGGGAAGAGTATGACATTTCTTGGGTACCTTTATCTATAATTATGAATGACACGAAACGACATCACAAGACAATACGCTAATAAACATAGAACAACCATAAAGAAGAGGAACTTCAATAAATTACTGCGTTGGAACAATTCACAGTAACATTATTTTGGGAAGGACTTAAACCTTGTTTTACGAGCGCTCAACCCTGGCGTTTAGGTCTAAGTATATTAAGCTATGCTATTAAGGGAGAACTGTAGGGAGCTAATGTTTTTTAAGAAGTTTATATATAGCTATCGTGCCATGTAAAAATCGTTGAAAAATGGATTTCATTATATATTGCGTCGAAAGGTAAGTCAAAGTGACGTAATCTGTAACTACGTAGCAAATACAGAGTTAAGTGTTAGCATTTGTCTTACAATACGCCAAAGCATGTTTGATTTATTGGGCTTCAAGAAACAAATAAGTGGATGTAGCACAACTTCTGTTGCTTAACGTTTTGGCATGGAAAACGCTTGCACGCAAGCCTAAAACGCTTGCATTTTAGACAATTTCACTGCAATCAGACTGCTGTTGCATCGGTTTTCAAGTACTGCATAACAGAGGATAACTATGTTTAAAATAACGATGCTAAATTGTTAAACCAAGCAGGGAATACAGTTGAAGATGCTGTGACGCCTAGCTAATAACAACACACGTGAAAAGCAATTAAATGTGCAAAAAAATAAGTGGCAGTGGTTGAAGTGTAGAGACATAATGTTTCACGCATTTATGACTTGTTATCATTATAACCGTTTCAATACCGAACCAAGTTAATATATGATTTTGACGCAAATGTTCCTCATGGGTTGATACGTTGTTAACCCGAACATCATCATCAGAGACATAAGTGTCAGTTCGCTTATCAAAAGAAAGAAACAACAAAAGTGGTTGAAATAATAGAAATGAAAAGATATATTGATTACGTACATAACAGAACCAAAATTCAAGGGTTTAAGAATGCAAATACATTGGGCAATAGATCGGTGATGGGAGAAGGAGATAAAAGGATATGCAGAGTACTAAGTCAGCTAATCAGTGGACAAATAACTCTAAACCATAATTGAAAACAGTGCAAAGAGCTTATTGACTACAAAGACCCAGAGATGTTTTTTTTTTCGATTGTGACAGATATCATCACGAAAGCATGCATATAAATATTTTCGAGCCCCCTTAAACCCCTCTTTTATAAAGTAAAACTGGGATTTACATGGGCATACATTTTTTTCTTATCTCTGCTCATAAACGTAGCTTGTGGGTACTCGTTAGAACCGCCTTGTCGAGACGATGCAGTTCTAACGAGTATCCACAATCTATGTTTTGAGCAGAAATATGAAAAATACCAGAATTTTTTTATCTGAAAATTTTCATTTTCTGGTGGTAAAATTTCCAGTATATTTGAATAGTTATGTTTTCGTAATATGAAAGAAATAGGCTGGAGCTGAAGGACGCAATATAAAGAGATTAAAGGAAAATGAAGCCAGCCATTGGCATGAGACTTAAAAGTTTTGTCAGTGAATGCAAACGGCATCATCCTTGAAGACTTGCTGGAAAGGATACGACTTAAACTTCCGTTTACAAGGGAAACGGGTAGAATGTTTGACCAATACATACGTATAAGGGTACACGTTTCAGTAGCACACAGTATTTTGCACCCATATGTAATAGTCAGTTCAATTAAAAAATGGTACGCTTAGAAAAGGACCTGCATAGTGTGGCCACTGCTTACTTAAAAAAGCTAGATGTTTATTTATTTTTTTTTTTTTTTGTTTTTTTTTTGTTTTGTTTTCAAACTATGGTCTAAAACTTTCTACGGCGGAATGAGTAATATTCTGCGACGGAATGAGTAATAACATAAGCATATTTATAGTTCGTACTTCAGTATTAAAACCATTAAAACCTAAATTTAACTCCTAATATATTCAGCCAGTTTTCTATATATAAGTTCTAATTAAGCATGTTAGAAATAAATGAGGTTAAAGCAGACATTGGTTGATTTTATGCACTTAAAACTTCGAAGACCAACTGTTGTTATTGATTAATTTAATTTCGCTAACTACATAATGCTACTGACATGTGCCTGTAGGCATATTGATCACCTTACCTGGAAATGTTGATATTAAACTGGATAATAAAACAACATAATGGAGAAATCAAGGAAAAGTCAAATCACTAACAACTTCATTACGGATAACACAAAACAGCGTGGTATCCGACGGAACGAATAATCGAAGAGGAACTTCAACAGATATTCCGCCTTGGAACCGCAGACAACAAACCTGTAGGTTTTTTTTGTGTGTTCTCAAGCCTTGCTCTTTGTCCTGATACTGTTTAAACAACACATCTTTGGTTGGTCCGCGGATGGTTCGCCTTACACATCAGTGGATCAACACTGCAAAACATAATGGTATTGTGCAATGTGAAATAATCAATTTAATAACGTTTTAGCTTGACCATTTCCAGTAGTGTAGACATATTTAGGTACATACGCATTATTGGTATAGTGACATGATCTGAAGCCCTGTATCACGTCGAGTGGAGGATATTCCCAAATCACTAATCAAACGATCTGTGAATACACACGAGACGTAACACACGGCGTAATATCACATTACTGCAGTAATGCTTTGTTCCTTATAATACATTAAATATACTCCCTTAATATACAACAGCTGCAGACGACATTCAAAAAATTGATATTTCATGAGAATCGTCTGATAGGTTGTGTGGATGTTTCAAGTAAAATATTACGCCTTATGTTCTCAAAAACTAAAAACTGAAGTCTGCTACGCTTTGTTATAGTGCTTTCAAGATTAAATTCACCAAAAGTAATCGGTTTATTTTATTTAATTAGTCGTTAATGGCCGTTTTGGTGCACATAAAGAGGCAGAACATAACGCGCATGCCGTTTCGACGCCATGATTACAGCGCAACAGGACTTGTTTGAGAAACTGTGATATATATCTAGAAAAATCGAGACTCACCTATCTCATGTCAGACTGTAAGAAGAAATTTACATTACGTTAATAGGTCATGTTCACTCATGCTATATTGCATAGGTATACATTTTAGGCGGTTCGATCGTATCACTGTTTCTTAATTTACCGTATTCGACTTAAGTATTCGATTTAATTATTACACATACTCAGATTCGTGCATGTAAGCACACATTTAAACAATTTTGTATTCTTCGGGTGACAGTCCGTGTACTTTTATCTACTTCTTTATCAGACATATGTTGTGTGTACAAATTTGAATTGCCTCGACTTGTCTCCCCCGACATTTTTACACTCAGTAATTTGGTGCCAAAAATCGCCAATTTCATTGGTTTGTGATCAACAAGTCTCGAGTTATTGAAGTTCATTGGTAGCTACCCCCCAAATCTTGAAATCAAAATCAACGGCTTAAGCAGTATTCGATTTTCATAACAGGATGGTTCAATGATCCGAAAGGAATTAAAAATATAACCTGCACCATGATGATGTACGGTGAGACTATTTACGGCCGCCACACGGCACAACACCAGCTACAGTAGAGTACACAAAAAAGTAAAAAAGGATTGCTTTTGGAAACAAAGAACACACATAACCACGAGAAATATGTTTTCGTGATGCTTCTGAAAATGGTTTTACTCTGTTGGAGAGAAAATGCTTTCCTTTTCAGTGGACCCTTCTTTAGATTACTGACATTAAACAAAGCTACTCACAGATGTAATGTGTGCAGTAAAAATGCGAGCAATAGAATAGTGTGTAAACATGTTGCGAAAAGAAAGAAAGGAAGACAGTTTTGATACTTTGACCATTTTTGTGATGAATCAAAACATATTAAACGAAGAATCGTTATCAGTAAATGTTTTTTTATTCGTTATTATTTCTAAAGACAACCTTTATAGAATTTAATTGACAAAACCTAGCTAAAAAAGAGACAATTGACGGTGTACATCTTCTTCTTTATCGAGTTAATCTCAAGATAAAGTTATTTTTTATTTCAACAGGTCATATATTTGATAGTTGCAGTGTAAAACAATTCGGAGATTTCTTTTACATTAAACTGGATTTGAAGGAGAACTTATACACATCATGTTATGTAAAAACAGTAAAGCGAAGACCGGTATATGTAGGTGGTATGTTTTATCTGCGTTTTTGTTTATTTACAGTAACTATTGCATAATGTGTGACAAAGCTGCAGACATGTACATGCAAATCTTTGTATTCACATTTTTATGTACCTTGCTGACATGTTTTGGGTTTAATTCATATTTTTATGCCGAATAGTAATCATTTTATTCCGGTAATTCGTAAACGTTATAAGTAAGATCGGATAACATGTCAGAGCATTGCTGATGATATGACCTTCCTAGCATATAACCGATTCATATACGCAATTACAGTCATCCCTCTTTATACCGACACTCGACAACGATAAAATATGTTATAATGACAATTTGAATATCACAAAACCTTCGCTCAAGCGGTGACAGTTAATGAGAAATTATGCAATAATATTGCATTAAAACTTCAAGCAACATATGTTCTTTTTGTCAGTGAGGCGATTCTAACAAATATCCAAAACATAATGTTCTATGAAATAAAAATGAAACAAGCCTGTCTTACATATCACCCTGTCTTACATATCATTTTGTCCATTAAGGTTTCTTACCAACAGCAAATTCGTTTAAATGGCAACATGTTTGGGAAAAAGTGCTGTCGTTGTAACGAGGGTTCACTGTATGAATGAAGATACACAGTAACCCTCCCCGAGGCACCAAAAAAAGGAGAGATGAAGAACAAAAAATGAAAAACCACAAACGGCACATATGAAACCACCCATGCACAAACAAATAAAAACCGCCTTGCAACGGTCAGTAAAAAGAAAATACTGGGGAGCGTTCACCAATTTTATTATAGGGATCAAACATGGTTTTTCATGCATTGACATTCGCCAGGTCCCGTGGGAGGTTTTGAAAACCGAGGCCGGAGGCCGCCGTTTTCAACACCTCCCAAGGGACCCGGCGAATGTTAATGCATTGAAAAACCATGCTCGATCGCTATTATTGCATAAAAAATGAAAACATTTGCTACATTTCGCGTTATTTCTTGCGCTATTTTGTTTCGTCTTTTCACTCATGTTTCGCGGAAGCAATTTCAACTGACTAAGTTCATTCTAGGCAGTACACATCTCGTAACGCCAGCAAATCTGTGGCCCCGTTACGGTATATATAAAGTTGCGTAGCCGTGCATTAACAGCGCGTGAATTGCCTTGTGTACAAGGTAGGAATGTTCCTACTGTCCTCCCAATCATGGGATAGTTGAATCCCGCTTTGTTAGCTCGTTGCACCCTTTTACACAACACATTGATCGAGTTGTCTCTTCCGTATTAACTTTGTCGAGCTATTACCGTTTAAGAATCCCAAATGCACTTAACCCAATTATGCCTGTCGTCCCAAAGAAGGGACATTGGCAAATACTGTAGTCCGAGATCAGAAGCCGCTGAACGCTGTGTCTGATCAGGGTCTACACTATTTGCATTAAATGCAGGATTTTTTGTAAACTATGGTAATAATAAAAACTAAACCACCCCTTCTATTGGAAATGCATCAGTCCGAAGTGTTATGGTAGAAGAGTCCACTCAGCATAGACGGATTAAATACAGCTGGTGAGGTGTAAGGGTGGTAAGACAGTAGAAAGCTAGAGTAAAAAAAAAAACATACGAGCCACAACGTGAGAAAACATACCTTCTGACATGTTCACCAAATGATGACTCAAATCAGCCTGTGTATCCGCGCAATGGACATGCTGATATGAGTCTTTGCTGAGTACGTTTTCTGACGTTGTGGCCCAATAACATTCAACTAGTCTAACCTATATAATCTTAAACAATAACCGAACATAGCCAACTGTCTCTTAATAATATTGTTATTTTTTATTCTATTGATTTTCTATGTATAACTCTCTGTCTGAATACTGTGATTTATTAGATATGCACGCAGCAATGGCGGCTCATACCTGCATGTGTGCATTTCAGGCAACCTGTGAATCTGATTTGCCATTTCATTACACGATATCTGATTGTCACGTGCGCTGAGGTTAAGTGTCTGTTGCTGTAATAAACAAGGAGTGTTCGAAAAGTTTCAGGACAGGTTTTCATTTCTTGATATTTTTTTATGGAACTTTATACATATTTGGACTTACACTTTCCGCATGTTCAAAGAATTGTGTAAAAAATAATGATAAAGATATAACGGCACTTATCCCGAAATTTTCCGAACACTCTTCGTCACTTTAGATAAGAGGCCTTTCTTCAAACAAAACATATGGGCATTTTCTTATTTCTCCATGGAAACATTAGTTCCAGCTCACAAATAAGAAAACTAATTCTAGACAATTAGTTTAGAATTCTAGACAATTCTAGACAAATTCCATTTGAAGCTCTGGTGTAAGAACCTGTACCCATTTCTCAAAGAGCTGTTGTACTATAGTACGGCTGCTATATACTGCCAGTGCGGAAAGCAAAATAAATTAGTCTGTTAATTTATATTAGACCTGTAGTATTTACTGTATTGTTTAAATAGATTTAATGCATCCCCTTCGTTGATTAATTTATTAAGATGCCAACGTATAGATGGTGTACAATCGACTCGTTATCTCGAATTCCAAGGGACTTACTGAAACACTTCGAGATATCCGTACCTCGACATATCAGAGTTGAGAAAGTGAGGAAAACAATAAATTGAACAATCACATTTAACAAATGAATATGAAATTTGACCCCTGAAGTTAGAAATACATATATATAATAATGTGGAAAAGAGGAGAAATTGCTCCTTAGGAGCAATTTCTCCTCTTTTCCACATTATTTTGTTACCTATTGTCATAGTTTTATGTTAAAACAGGGACCAGATTTTCACTTCGAGATAAGCGGTAATTCGAAATAAGCGAGTTCGAGATAACGAGGTTCGACTGTATTTAGTTATTCTGATGTTCTCATCCTCCACTAACACATGTACGGTAAACGGATATGGATACACTTTTAGGAGGGGTAACTTTATCAGAACTGATTTTCTCACCTAACTGGAAAGGGATCTACTCTAAAAAGACAGTTTTTCTCCCTAAGGACATTGGGAGCAAACTGTCTCCTTTTAGAAGAGACTCCTTTACATAAGGACCTGTGTGTGCAAGAAAAGAAACAGAAAGGCAGAAAAGTTGTTCCTTTTGCGAACAAATGGCGGACAAAACTTCATTCAAGTCTCATTTAAGTCCTTCTCGTTTTGGTATGAGTTGTAATTAATGAGTCATTTATTTAAGATCGATTATGAACGATTAAACTTGATACCAAAATATAAAAGATAACACAAAAACGAAGAAAGTAATGGAATAGTGAAACATGAATATCGTAATGTTTTGGAATGTACTGTTATGTAGCAGTACCTTCATACTGATTGAATAAATATATAGCTGGTTTCTTCTGCGGGTTTACATATCGGATGCTGGCGGGAGTATTTTTACCACGTACGAGCTCGTAGATCTTGGAAATATTAAATGCTATTCAAACATCCGATATTTATGACTAATTAAGACCAACACTCTCTGATGAATAATTCGCTTGATCCGAAATTTGAAATATGAACCTAAGTTTGATGTATTTAGACATTAATTTCTCTGTGAAGTGGTTAATACGGTTAATCTGTAGTTCATGCGGCCAATCACCATTCGAAATGCAATAAATAACCCGATCGTCCGGTTTGTTTATTTACAGCATATTATAAACGAGAATTGTGCTTTGATAGCAGTAAATAAATATAAAACATAGTAAAAGAAGGAGGACAGTTGTCTCAGTTTAAATAATTATTTATTGAAGATTTGTTTTGCGATTGTCTAAATAGATTCGTGTATCAGGTTTTCAAACACTTTAATCCCCAACGTTAGGAAACGTATCTTTTGACATGTACGCCCAACGAAGACTAACATCAACCTGCGCATCTGCGCTGTCTGATTAGAGTCTTAGTTGTCCGCATGAAGAAACTTTACATCTTTGGTCATCCAAAATGCGCACTGTGAAGATTCTGATCAGACTGCGCGAATGCGCAGGCTGACCTGAATCTTAGCTGGGTTCACATGTCTGCATGTACGTTTTCTGACGTTGCGGCTCAGTTTGAGATTTGTGTTTCGATTGTTAGTCTAAATAGATCCATGTTTCACGTTTTCAAACATTGTTTTCCAATTTGTAAAATTAGTTAAGGAAACCGCACGGAAATGCACTTAAGGGGGGGGGGGGGGCGTAGAATCTAGTTCCCTTAACTGATTCCTGTGCGATTTTCTGTGAACCGGATACACTTTTCTGGTTTTAGGGTGTTGTAATGTTAGTGTAACTCTTTCACTGCCACAGGCGATAATAATAGGCTTTTGCAAACAGCACAGATCCAGATGAGACGGCTCATATGAGCCGTCTCATCTGGATCGACTCTGTTTAACATTCAGTCTTTCAACTTTACGTATAAATTTATTTTCAAGCAATAGTTTGTTAAAAAAAGAAAACCAGACGACAAATGTCGTCTGAAATTTGGCACCGAAAGAGTTAAGTAAATGAGCAAAAAAGGTAAGAGAAAAGTCCAGGAAGTGCCACAGAATATAAACTTCCAACTTGAAACGATACCCTCTATGATTTTCTATAATTGAATATATAGCTCTCTGCCTGTTTGATAATTAAATTAGATCAGAGTCAGAACCGACACTAGTTAGTTGTCTTTAAAAGAACATAACACAGGGGAAGTGTGGCAACTCTGTCAAAATTGTTTCCTCCCTTCTGAAAAAGATTATGCTCTGAAAGGAAATAATTTGCTTCGAGGCATCAAACAGGATGAAACAAAAATATACTTGCAGTAAGGGACCACAAAGTCATAAAAATAATGAGCAATATTAGAACCATCGCCTTTCATTGGTCAGTAGTTAAAACTGGCGGTTCAACCATTTTTACGACATTTTAATTTCCACTCTAGTAAGTTGACATTATTCGAAATACACAGAAATGTTCGGTTCGCGTAGAGGTTTCCTAGCTTCCTTAATCACAGAATAACACAAACATACAATCACATACTGTGAAAAAGGTTATGATGGTGGACAAATAGTAAAGAAGGTGTCCGTGAAGACCACAGTTTCAGAAAATAGCCTATCAGTGATAAGAAGAGGAAGAGTCAGTCATTACGAAAACACGCCTATTGAAATATATGGAAACTTTCACCTCCAAAAACTGAAAATTTTAAGATAAAACAAACTGATATTTTTTCATATTTTGGCTCAAAACATACATTGTGGGTACTCGTTAGAACCGCCTCGACAATCTATGTTTTTGAGCAAAATAAGAAAAATAATGTATACACCTGTAAACCCCAGTTTTACTATATAAAAGTGGGGTTTAAGGGGATCAAAATTATATAGGTGAAACAAACCACGAGAGACAGCACACAAGTTGCACAACGAAAACTAACGCAAACAGCTTTAGGTCAATTAAAACCTCCAAAGACATAGTGGATAGAATTAGATCTAAATAATTTCGAGTGTCCAATTTGTCGACGTGCTTCTAAATGTGTTATTGTTTTGTTGCATACAATGATTAAAGATAATCTTGATCTTGTTGAAGGAACGTTCAAATAGGACGATTCCATTTACTTAGTTTGTATTGAAAGCAAAACAAAAAAATATTCGTTGTTGACTTCAGCTTATCAAAAACATGCTTTATTGTCCTGTCAAAAAGTTTGCAATCACCTTACTTTTCTTCTCAATAATACTTATATTAGATGCGAGGGTTAGGTTACTTGTATATAGGCAAATTGCGTATATATTCCAATGGGGATTGTGCACCTCTTGTAGCTAATTTGTCTCTGCTTTGTGGTCCGCATTTGAGATTTAGCCATTGCTCCGGAAGCACTTTATGAAAAGCCAAAGACTAGTCCAATGCTATTTTCCATGAATTGTTCAGCATTATTATTACCGAGTATTAGTTTACACAAAAAGATTGCTCTACGTTTCACGTTGACCAAGTTTTTTGTGAAAATTAATACTTGTTACGAGACAGACCATTTTTTGCTTCTCTCTGCAGAAACCAATGCCATATTACCAGGGATTTTATTTAGATGTTGCTTTAGGTATGTGGATGACTTGCTTAATAATGATAATAAATATTTTGAACAAATTATCCTAAAACACTGCCCAAAAATACCTCTGTACTACGTGTTCTGACGTAGCAATAAGACATTGATAAGTGTAATTCAGAAATAAAGCTTCGGTTTCATATTACCTTAACCAATCAATTTTATCAGGACCGCAATGTTTACATTTAATAAATAGTGAGCACAGGGATATTCAGAATTAGACAAATGTTCACAGTATTTCTATTCTTGATGCTTAATTCTACTTTTTGTGTTAATTTATAGGCCATTTGCATCACTCAAAGCTAGATAATAGGGAGTATTAAGCAAAACTTTGATTTTTCACTATTTTATACAGTGGAACCTCGATAATTCAAAGTCCAAGGGACCAAACAGTTTTGTTTGAATTATTGAGACTTTGAATAATTGAGGGTTAAAATGCATACATATATCTAAGTAGGGACCTCAGAATGATTTTGAATAATTGAGAATTTTGAATTATTGGAGTTTGAATTATCGAGGTTCTACTGCATAATTCTAGTGCCATGGAAAGGCTGTGTACCCTGATTGTGACTTTTCTTGGTATACTCATAATTATGTTTTAGTAACACAGTATATTAAAAGCTCGAAACAACGCTATGTCCAAGACATTTCTAAACAAAAAATCATTACGAAACAAGCCTATTCAAATAAACTGAAATTTTTACCACCTAAATGAAAGTTTTCAGATAAAAAATCTGATTTTTTCATTTTACCGAGGCGGTTCTAACGAGTACCCACAATCTATGTTTTTTAGCAGAAATAAGAAAAATAATATATACCCCTGTAGATCCCAGTTTTACTATATGAATTGGTGTTTAAGATGGTCAATATTATATAGGCATGTTTCGTGATGAAACGAAATAAAATGAGCCGCAATGTGAGAAAACGTACCTTCAGGCATGCGCACCCAACGAAAATTCACATCAGCTTGTGCATGACGAACCTTTGCATACTTGGTTATCCAAAATGTGCCCATTGAAAATTCTGATCAGACAGGCTGATATAAATCTTCGCTAGGCAAACATGTCCGTAGGTGCCTTTTCTAGACGTTGCGGCTCAAGTCTGTAATATAAATACGTGAATATTGTAATACATATACCTAGATTTATATTGACCACTATTTAAATCATTTCGCTTGCTACTTAAAGGGACAGTATACATGTACACTTGCTTAATTTTCCGTCATTTAATGCAAGGGAAAAAACTTTGTGTTATTTCATGTTTGCTTTCCTGCACACCAAGTCCCTTCTGAAAGGTAGCAAATTCTTTCATTTAACAGTAGACCCTTTTTCAGAAGGAAGATTTCTTGGTTTCCTTCGGAGAGTGCATCTTAAAACCAATAAGTAACAAATCTTGTCAGTACCTATCTATTGCACAAGTTATATAATAAATCACTGAAATACATGTCAATATCTGTATAACCGCAGCCGTCATTATTTGCAAGGTCACCTCAATGGCAAAGCTACAATTTTAATAGCTTTAAGTCACTTTGAAAACAAAAATAAGGGAAATGCAACCAAGATATATATGTTTCATTACGAACTTGAACACGCCTATTCAAATATATTGAAAATTTATCCTCGAAAAAAAATGAAAAAAATCAGTTAAAAAACTTTGATAGTTTTTGATCATACTTCTATTCAAAACATAGATTGTGGTTACTCGTTAGAACCGCCTCGGCGAGGCAGTTCTTATGAGTACCCACAATCTATGTTTATAAGCAAAAATAAGAAAAATAATGTATACCCCTGTAAACCTCAGTTTTACAATATAAAAGTGGGGTTTGGGGTCAAAATTATACAGGTATGTTTTCCTGATGTATTTATTTAAGATAATCGTTTGATAACAATCAAATGACCAAAGAGATTAAAACAGCAGATCTGGTTTAACTGAATCTGTCCATGTGCAGTAGTATTTTGCTTTTGTACTAGTTTCTACTCTGTCATACCGATAACGTCTAGCCAAATATATAGAAAAATTCACCTCCAAAAACTCTAAAAACTCGTATTTTCGTATTTCTCCTCAAAACATAGATTGTGGGTACTCGTTAGAACCGCTTCAGCGAGGTGGTTCTAACAAGTACCATAAAATCTATGTTTTGAGTAGAAATAAGAAAAATAATGAATAACCCTGTAAACCCCAGTTGAACTATATAAAAGGGGGATTTAATGGGGTCAAAATTATATAGGCATGTTTCTGTGATGGTCACGACAATTAAAACAAAATCATACCAGGATTTATAGCTAACGTATTAGCAATTATATAGTCGGTCTACTGAATAAAATCGGATACTATTTTCATACATCTTCTCAATTGAGGTAAGTATTGGAATAAAACTGTAAACTGCATGCTGCGATAGTGTTGTAGTTTTCAGTTGCTAAAAGATACCGACCGTAAAACCAGGTCTAAGCCCACAACAGGTTTACTGTTGACCGTGCTGTTGACTGTAATAACTTTGTTTGTTAGTTCTATGTTCGACAAGGTGATATTTTGTGTGGTCATTTTATGTGATTAATTCTTACTTCATGCCTTGGAAAGGCTGTGTTGAATAATTGTGGTCTTTCCTGGATATCTCCACATTTAAAACTTTCATTGGCCTGCTACATTTCAACTATAATTATGAAAAAGTATAAAATAATAGCCACATATTCTATGCTATTTTGTCTATCCTTGCCTCATTCACATCAGTTAGCACACACGTAACTGGAAAAAATATATAAAATTTATTTTTGTTTGAAGTGTATTTCAACTCTGTATATTCCTACAGATTTGGGGATTCTGTGGAAATCACTTTGTCTTGTCGCACCAGTTGGAACCCGTCGCGTCCTACCCCATCGCACCCAAAATCAGATATTTTTGTTATCTTTGAAGTATATTTTTAACGTGTTACACTGATAAACTGCCGCAAACGAGTATGTAGGACAAGTAACATAATTCTGTTTTGTGTTGTGCATGACTGGTTGCTGCTTTCTGACTTTGGAGACTGTGCTATCCCGATTGAATTCCACCGATAAATTTTGTTATTTTTGACAGATTATTTTGAAACATTAAACATTAAAATACTTTGTCACAAAAAAATGAAGAATAGGTTATATCACTCTGTCGTGCATTTTTACATAGTCTAAGTCCCTTGTAAGTCTCAAAAAATAGTTCCATCCACAAGTGTTTTTTCAACAATGACTGTGTTATCCTTAAGGGGTTTCTTGGAAGTTGAAACATATCTATTTTGTCTGATAAGAGATCGTAGAACAAGTGTCATACTTCTGTTATGAAAGATAAGTTGTCTACTATAACAAAAAAGGGAATTTGCTCACAAGGGAATCAAATTCTTCATTTTTAGAGTACACCCTTTTACAGAAAAGGGCTTGGTGCAGGAAAGCAAACAACAAGTCCGAAAAATTGTCTACCTTGTAAAAAAGGCTGAAAAACACCTCCAAGCGTACTAAGTCACCTTAATATAGAGTTACGGTCGAGAGAGAGAATGGGGGTTTTGATAGCAATGAAAAGAAATAAATTTTGTGTTCAGAAGTATTTTTTATCGTATGAACATTTTACAGAATACAATTTGTAGACATCTGTTAATATCAGTGGATACTTGCCTTTTAATCACTAATACATTTATTCAATTGTAATTACGGACTATTAGGAGATCAGCTTAATTGAACAGTGAAAGAATTGCTATGAATTGAATTGTAAACAGATTATATATAGATAATGTAACTTGCGTTACTACAGTACATGCTCCTGACAAAACATTAACCAATAGCTATACTTCTGATGATTTCTGTTTATTTTGCCATTAGAGGACGTAAACACATGCAAAAGAATCCGTTCTTATAGATATATGAAGAATTCTAGATTGCATCAAAACAGAAGTTTGGTAATATACAGCTAGCTTTTACCGTCATATTTATGATTCGATCGCATATATCCTGCTTTTTATGCACAAGCAATACTTTTATACGTACTTTCACGCGCAATATGTTACACATTATATAGTCTGAAGGAGTTCTATTCTATCCGTCAGACTAATGTGTTTATCATTTAAGTGTATTCATATTTATGATGTATGTCGCAAAGCCACTGGAAGGAAACAAAATATTCATTCTGAGACTGTAAACAGAACTTAAGTGGAATTTGTACAGCAGCCATTTTTGGTACCAGAAAGACAATTATCGTGATGTCCTGTTTGCTATCCTGCACATCAAATCCCTTCTCAAAAGAGGTCTTCTTTAAAAAGAGAGAATTTGCTCCCAAAGGAAGCAATGTTTGCCTTAAGAGTAGGCTCTTTTCAGAAAAGAGCCAAAAAATGATCATTGACAAAGTTACCTCCTCTGAAAATGCATCCCTTCCTCTTAAGAATTATGATAATGTCAGTTATGTTGCATTTTGCATTATTTTTAAAGCAGGAGGAACGTTTTTATGTTTTTATGATTTTTTTCTGTCTTTTGACCGGGGATGTCGGCTTTATTCATCAGTAAAGGTTGCAGCACATTTAGTCAGAGGATCCGGTAAATTTAAGATGTTTGACCGGTTGATTCATATTATTCTGACGCGTAATTATTTTTGAACTATCAAAGTGCTATCCTTTCTCTCTGATCTTCGGCCACAGCACGCGTGACTAAATTGTCACCTCCGCAGGGGTAGCTTTCAGCCAATGCAAGCGAAGTTACATGTGAAACCCAAACGGTAAAGTTTAGACAAACATTGCATACTGATTGTTACCTGTATAATTTTAAGGTAAATCATACTGTTTGTCGAGGGAAATATGAACTGTTTGCCATGTGGGCGTAGTTAAGTAATTCCAATCGACCTATATGGGAAATCTTGCTTATAATGTGTTCCAGGATTCGCTGATATGCACGTCATGCGAAAGAAGACGTTCTTTGCATTGCAGTTCGTGCTGTGCTTTGGTGGAACCTTTTCATTTATATTGTCGTCTCTTTCTTCTGTTTAAGGAGACTTGATACACGTGCTAAATGCATTAATAGGACTAGATAATTATCTACTTTGGTCATGATGACCTTTACCTTATTTCCAAAGTTTTCTGCTGGACTTAAACTGTTGCTATATTGCAACTGAACCGCAAAGGCGGTTTGGGGGCTGTTTTCTCTAAAAAAACTAGTCTTGTTGTTTTGTGTGTTTGAGTTTGTGTCCCAGTGTCTCTGAAGAAAATCAAGCTAAATGCGAGAGGCCAAGGATTTGGATCTGTATCTCACCATTGATTGATCAGAACGTCTGGTCACGAAACTGATGTTTCGATGCTCTGGAGTGTAAATACCCATCAAGAGTATCTTAGCCATTTTGAAACGGTCATAAAATGGTAATACGACTAGGGGAGTCTTAGTAGACCTCTACATTCACTAGAGACAACTTGTGACTCTGTTTTTTTCCTGCACATCAAATCCTTCTTAAAAGGGCTATATTCTGTGAAGAAAGAATTTGCTCCTTCCTTTTAGAGCAGACTCTTTTTCAGAAGCGAATCAAAACCATTTTGACAGATTTATCCCCTGGAAAGTGTATCAATTTCCCTAAAGACAATGGGCAAGGGAAGATTATTACACGATGAAAACCAGTTTGGTTTCTATTCTATCCACTCAGCCACAGCGAAGACTCTGATCAGAAAGTGTGGATGTGTAGGTTGATATGAGTCTTCGCTGGACGCACATGTACTAATGCACAGTTTCATTTTGCGACTCGCTTAAATAAATGGATTTTGTGAAAATTATATTATTGTTGTACAAAAAGTAACAGTAAATATATTCCCATAAAAATAACATCAAAATAGTTTCTCGTTGACCGTTGTATTGCAATACACTAAGACCTGATGATTTATTGACACATTAATACAAAAGTTAGCCTTATACGATTTTCATCTAAATATGAAAGGTATGTATTAATATCTAACCACAAAAAAGAATAAATAACATAAGTTGCATAAAAAGCAGTGTCGCACGTTATTAACAGCCGTGCTTTAACCGGCGAAAAGCCGTGTATTAACAAGGCAATTCACGCGCTGGTAATGCACGGCTACGAAACTTTCAATATGATCGTACCGGGGCCACAGATTAGCTGCCGTTACGAGATGTGTACTGCATGGCCCTAGAACGAGCATAGTCCGTGGAAATTGCTTTCGCGAAACATCGGTGAAAACGCGAAACATAATAGTGTAAGAAGTGACGCGAAATTTAGTAAATGTTTTCAGTTTTTATGCAATAATAGCTATCGAACATGTTTTTTCAATGCATTAACATTCGCCAAGTTCCTTGGGAGGTGTTGAAAATCGCGGCCTCCGGTGCAAGAAATAACGCGAAATGTAGCAAATGTTTTCAGTTTTTATGCAATAATAGCGATCGAACATGGTGGCGTACCTCATATGGGGTATACATATCTCAACTTATTAGATTCGCCAGGGCTTCTTCAAATCTTAGAGACTTTAACTGCCATAATAAAGCCCTTACTGCCAAACTTCTTAGGCAGGGCTATCGCTATTTTTAACTTCGTAAGGCGTTTTCGAAATTTTATCGCAAACACAGTGCCTTGGTAGAAAAATATAACGTCAGTCTAAAAGCACTTCTGCAACAAGGTATATCGGGACCAGATATTTACGGTGACTTAGTGTACAGATTTAGAAAAACTGTGGGAAAATCTAACTTAACTTTTTGGAGCAATTCAGAAAACTAAATAACCGTTATAAAAGAAATAGCTATAGCCTGGATACTGTGCGGCAGACTGCATGCCTAATTGTCAACCCAATCATTGTTGATGGCTATGCTTCACTCTTTAATTGCATGACGGCGGTTCGTGCCTCGGACTCAATGACGGCCTCTTCGTAAAACTTTAACCAGTGGGTTGGGGCTTGACGATATGTCTTTGGCTTGGCCCGCCGTGGTTCAACAATTGATTTTCATTTACTCTGGCATACAGTAGAATTAGCCATGAGTACTCGTCTTTGTTTATCGTTGAGATTAATTTGATTTTTATGTTTTCGCTTTGATGCATTTACTGAGTTGGGCGCCTTTATGCGAACCGAATTTTTATGTATTTCTGTATTAAGAGTAGCATCGGGACCCAGGGTGAAGTTGGCTAGCTGTAAAAGTGCTCTAACACCCCCTCCACCTTCCCCCCCCCCCCCCCCCCCCCCCCTACTGACTGTTCTAAGGCGGTGGTCCCGGTGTTAGTCATACTCTTTGTTGCTTTGTGGTTTATTCTGCGAGGCGATTTGTTTTATGTCTTACCTTGTGTTATTTTGTTCTTGTGTTTTTCAGTCCTTTTAGTATTGCGATTACCTCGCTTGGGGAAAAGAAAGCTAATCTTAGTGATTTTTGTACGTTTGTTCGATTTGCTCTTGTTTAGTTTTGTCTGTTTCCTCTTCCTCTTGGTGTCTGGGAAGGGCTGCGGTTTGTGATTGTGGCACTCCCTGGACTTTTTTTTACCCTTTTTTTTCAATGCATTCACATTTGCCAGGTCCCTTGGGAGGTGTTGAATGTTAATGCATAAAAAATCATGTTTGATCCATCCCTATTTTAATCGAATTATATGTATATGAAATTCAGGGGAATTGATACACGTACAATGGAGACAACCCTGTCAGAATTGTTTTGCTCTCTTCTGGAAAATTTTCCACACTAAAAGGAAATCATTTGTTGTTCCCTTTTGGAGTAGATTCCTTTTCAAAAGGGGATTAGTATGCATGAAAGCAAACACAAAAATTTTCTCCCTTGTTTAAAATGGCGGAAAATCTACCAAGTGTTTCTAGTTGACATAAATACAGCATTGCTGATCAGGTGATGGAATTTGTTTTACCTTTCAAAATAAGATTATAGACTAAGGAGAAACTAGGATTTTTTATAATTCCGAACGTGTCTGAAACAGACAGGAATTAGCGAATATCTGATTTCATCGGTTCTAAAACTAAACATCGTTAAAGGAAAACTCAAGTTGTAATACAAATATCTTAACACAATACATTTGATTTAGTGAATGAAACTAATACAGTCGAACCTGTGTAAAGCAAGCACCAATTTGAAAGTGAAAGCCAAAACGATGTTGCTTAAGATAGATGCTTTACTTATTTGACTTTACAGAGATCCAAAATTGTTGCCTTTTAACAGAGATGATTGCTTAAAATAGGAGGCCTTTAATACAGATTTGTCTGTATTTTGTAAACGTATTCACTGTTCATTTGATAATAGAAAGCACTTTCCAATAGTTACCATAGGACAAGTTACGCAGATACAAGTAAATTACAATCTAACTACGCCTTTCAGAAGAGAGGCAAACAATTGTAAAAAACTGTCTCCCCTGAAAGTGTATCCATTCCCCGTAAATGTTCAGTGTAAGCAATTAACCATTTCCTTTCACACCTGATAAGGAAATTCTGGATTTAACCCTGCAATAGATATTCTTATCCCACCCAGGTTATGGATAAGATAAAAATCGAGAATTCTCACGTGTTTGATATTCACTGGTTGTAATCGACGTCATGTACGCCATCGTTAAGTTTTACGCCACTTAACGTAATGACGTCATTAAACGCCAGAGTAATATCAGCACAATATGGTGGACGTCAGCAATCGAAGTGACTGCATTATTAAAAAATCTACGTTCAGAAATGACAGGGTGCAAGAAAAAGAATCTATCATTGGTGTAAGGGGTAGATAGAAAATTCTGTCCCGAGGATGACTGTCTGGCATCACTCGGCAAGCCAGCCAAGTGATGCCAGACAGTAATCCTCGGGATGGATTTTTCTGTGTACCCCTCACACCCATGATATATCCTTATAATGGACCCAGCTTCTATTGACATTTGGCACAACACAACACTGCTGTATAATTTCCAACACAGTAACAACGAGTAGACACCAGCAGATGTGGGTCCCCAACAAAGTTGTCTGCAGGACATTTGATTTTGTCTTTCAAAATAAGAAAAAAGTAAGCGATCGAAGACGCCTAACAGCATTAGTTTTCTTGTACCTCCCGTGAATACCCCATACAAAATGTTCAGAGACGAGATGATTTTTCGACTGTCACCCGTTATCCTTAGCAACTGATAATAGTTAAAAGAGTTGTCACATGCGCAAAACAGATGGTTTAGTGGCAACGATTTATTCTATTGTAGAATTCCAAATCATGCGGTCTGTCTCAAAAATAATCATTATCATTCCGTTATTTCTGTTATTTCTGAGTAAACACATAAACTGTTCGTGTACATTTCTTTATTAGATTGAAAAGAACACATTGAGACAAACATTGCATTCGTTTGCTGATTTTTTTGTAACGCCTCAAAAACCGCATGACGTAAAGATTGTACTTTTTCTCACTTATGGAGGTATATTCTAAAATGAAAGAATTGGTGACGTGTGTGTGTGTGTGTGTGTGTGTGTGTGTGTGTGTGTGTGTGTGTGTGTGTGTGTGTGTGTGTGTGTGTGTGTTCGTTCAAATTCCTGGTTAATTACAAAACATTGCTAACATTTTTATTGTAATGTTTTTACAGGCTAGCGTATAGGCAGACCATATGACCGACAAAGCAACAGTCAATGTTTACAGGCAAGCAATATAGATAACAGAAGACTCGAATAAAGGTAGGATATCTTCCAGAATACTGTGCACCTGCTACAAAAATAGTAGCACAGCATTTCCTACAAAAGTGCCTGTGTGCCAAGTGCAGACTGATCAGAGTTTTCACTGTCCGCCTGAAGACGATTTGCATCGTCGGTTACACACATAGTGCTCTCGAAGACTGATCCGACTGCGCGTATGCGCACCCTGATCTAAGTCTTCACTGGACGCATATGCAGTTATATAGGAAATACCCGGTTCGATGTTAGTTCTGTTTGGATGCTACTATGGTACTATAGGTGAAGACTACGAATGAAAGCCTCTGAAAAATATATATTAACAAATTATTATATTACACTGAAAGAACAATCAATCGATAGTAGTTTCATTCGGATATTATAGACGAATCTAGTTATGTCGCACAGATTTTCTGTATGGAAGCCGACTGATGTCATAAAGGAAGTTACACCTGTTCACACATGAATTACATTCCCAAAGTAATCTGAAAAGGGTAGCCTTTGAACAATCAGAACAAAACAAAATAAGATAGTAAACTATCAAACAAAAGACAAAAGAAAATAACAAACTTGCTTTTACAAAAGAAGATAGCAACCCAGCTGGCATTCTTTATAAATCTATAGCGGGCCGTTATCGGCCCATCAGCTACCCTCACAGACCAATAACGGCCCGCTATAGATTTATAAAGAATGATTACTGGAAAACTTGATTTTACAAAAGAAAATAGCAAACTCGGTTTTTAACAAGAAAATAGCGAACTCAATTTTACAAACGAAAAAAATCTCGGTTTTACAAATGAAAAAAGCTGGCTTGATTTTACAATTAGAACCAAAACAAAAAATAACAGACTATTTTTTACAAAAGTAAATAGCAAACTTGTTTTTACAAAATAAAATAGCTTTTTAGGTTTTACAAAAGAAAGCAGCAGTCTCGGTTTTACAAAAGAAAATAGTTGACTCGGTTTTACAAAAGATTATATCAAACGCAGTTTTACAAAAGAAAATAACTGACTGGGTTTTACAAAAATAAATCGCAGACGGCTCTGTTGAGTCTGTTCCTGGGGCAGGGTAATAAAACTAGCAACACCAATCACTTCTCCTAGCTGCATTTTAAACCGAACAAGACGTTTTTGGCTTTAAGAAGTGAGCTTGATCAAAACATCTAATGATGTCAACACCATGTTGAAGTAAAGGGCAACGCTTTAGAGATGTCGCAGTTCCGAATTAAATCAGGTACGGAAAAAATGTCGACTGCTAGAGTTGTGGTTGGAGCTTTAAAGGGGAACGCAATAAAAGTTGTAAATGTATCTTGGAGTAAAGTGCTTAGCAAGCCACTTATTTTGATGCAAGGGTTTTCAAAATCGGCCTAAAATAAGGAATTTATTGAATATATTTAAAATGGCTGTAATGGATGTCGACATATTGTAGGCTTTGTGACGTGTAAAGTTCTTTACTTTAAAGCACAATACCTTTTAAGTTTGCGTTCCACTTTAAGAGTTAAGCGATATTTATGTAACAGGTAAATATTTTGGACTAGTGTTGCTTTCATGACAAATCAAAATAAAATTAAAAAAAAAAAAGAGCAGTGACCTCAGTACAAGATACACACATATAGCACAATAGCCTTCTTTGTGCTGTGTCTGCAGATTTCGCATAATTAAGCCTTTATTATACCATAATGTCTCATAAAATATTCAGAAGAGCCATGCCCTTGACAGCAATTTTGAATCCTTATTTAAACATATATCTAGTTAGGTCAAATCTGAACTACTCTTGCCAATCAATATCTTTAAACTCAGACAATTTATTAGCAAGAATATTTTAAGGAAATATGTATACATTCAGGGGAGGCAACTCTTGCAAATTGTTTTTTCTTTCGTATGAAACGACGTCTACTTTAAAAGTGAAGAGTTGGCTGCTCTTGGAAGCAGATTCTTTGTCTTCTACTAGATATTTTTGAGAAGGTGGTTGATATGTCGGAAAGCAGACAGCATCACGAAAACATGCCTATATAATTTTGACCCCCTTAAACCCCACTTTTATATAGTAAAACTGGGGTTTACAGGGGTATACATTATTTTTCTTATTTCTGCTCAAAATATAGATTGTGGGTACTCGTTAGAACCGCCTTGGCGAGGTGGTTCTAACGCGTACCCACAATCTATGTTTTGAGCAGAAATTTGAAAACATATCAAAAATTTTTATCTGAAAATTTTCAGTTTTTGTTGGTAAAATTTTCAATATATTTGAATAGGCATGTTTTCGTAATGGTAAGTCACAAAAGTTTATCCCCTTGGCGTATACAGCGGAGAATATGCCATGTGTATCCAGTCTCCTTAACTAGGAAAATGAGCCAGCGCAGATAAAACCAATAAAATGGCATGTGTGTCCAGCGAAGACACAGATCAGCCTGAGCATCCGCCCAGTCTGATTAGTCTTAGCGAAGACTGATCAGACTGATGTGAATCTTCGATGGGTTCACATGCCATTTTGTGAATATTAATGGCCAAGAATTCCGCTAGAAACAGAAAGACTGAAAATAAATGAGAAAGATATTAGTGGAAAGGATATAGTAAAATCAGCATAGAAATGATATTGAGCCTTGGTTCAAGCAGACCTCAATCTTCTGATTTGATATGAGCTGAAGGGTCCCATAGGGCCCGATTTTTTTTATATTATCAACACTTTACAAGGAACGGGACAAAATTAATGCACATCTCATCTTCCCCTAAATCAGGATGTTCTAGAGAATATACATAAATTAAGTCGATGCTTTAAATCGAATTTTCGCGATGTCTTTTTAAATATGACTTTATGAAGTTATTCAGGAGGACGACCACTGACTTCTCTTTACAAAATAATTTTTCATATTTTGTAGGCTTTGCTCTGATTAGATGGAGATTTCCCGAATTATCTTTGTTTTGAACAAGAACTAAGCTCGGTTGTATCAATCACGCCATTCTGATGTTGATATATAAACAGCCTACTTCCGATCTTGTCCATATATGGAAGAATACTATAAGTTCAACTAAGCGTACATCTGGAGGGTCGTTCCACACAGACAAAAAGATAGTTACATGTGAACTGTCGGATACATTCTTTCGTCGAGATTGATCAGGAAATATTTTCTGTAGTCATTTTCTCCCTTCCGCTGAATCTAGAAGGGCAGTTGTCAGTTTCTGGCGAAAGAATGTGCACAATACTGATTCACCGCTTAGAGGACTAAGCCTGCCCAGTAAAATTGTGAAATAAACTGACCGCGCTCGACACGACCCCATTTTGTTGACTGGGCCGTAAAACCTTAACACAAACACAAACTCAGATATAGAAAGGAACAGAAACTATTTTGAAAACTTAGCGGTCGTTCTCCTGAAAATTTTTGGTGGACATGTTTCATAAATCCAACAGTTAAAAAAGATTGCAAAATTTCATTTTTAAAATGATAGAACATCGACTGTAGCCGTTTTATCATTTTCTATACAAGTATACGGGGAAGAAGATAGGGGTCAAACACTTGGGATGGTATCTTAGGGCTCTGTACAATACATTTGTATATAGTATTTAAGGGGACTGATATTCTTGGTAGATTTTTGCCATTTTTAGAAGGGAGACAACTTTTGTCGCTTCATGTTTTGTTTTCTTTTACACCAAGCACTTCTAAAAAAAGATCTAATCTAAAAGGAAAATAGACTCTTTTCAAAATTGCGACAAAACCAGTTTGACAAAACTACCTTCGCCTAACTGTGTGTCAAATCCTCTTAATTTACTATTATTAGTTTGCTGTTTCTATGCACCAAAGTTAAAATTGCATCATATGTTTTATACGCATAGCAGTGTATTTGAATTAAATAAAGCCGCCAAATGTCCATTAAGAACAAAATAAAAATTTTGTTTTACATTTCATTCATTCATGGAAAGATATGATTTATTGTTAGAAACGGAAATTTCAAACCATCCACCTCCACTTATTGTATTGACTGTCAGCACTACACTCCTATAGTCGTCTCAAAGAATTATGCCCCAATGTGTGTCGCGACAACATTACTAACTGAATTAGTTTGAAATCAGAAGCAGTTAAGGTGGATGGACACTGGAGAGACAACTCTGTCTAAAGTATTTTATACTTTTCTAAAAAAAGGGGGTATACTCTGAAAGGAAAGAATTGTCTCTTCCTCTTCCTTTTAAAATAGACTCCTTTTAAGTTCAGCTTCAGGGGAGATAAGTACATAAAAAGAGAGAGTTGTCTCTCTTGCATGGGATAAGCCTACTGTTTGCTTTCCTGCACACCAAATCCCTTCTTTAAACATCACGAAAGCATACCTATATAATTTTGGCCCCCTTAAACCCCACTTTTATATAGTAAACCTGGGGTCTACAGGAGTATACATGATTTTTTCTTATTTCTGCTGAAGAACATAAGTTGTGGGTACTCGTTAGAACCGCCTCGGTTCTAACGAGTACCCAAAATCTATGTTTTGAGCAGAAATATGAAAAAATATCAGAGCTTTTTATCTGAAAATTTTCAGTGTTTGGAGATGAAATTTTCTATATATTTGGATAGGCGTGTTTTGGTAATGGAAGTGATTTGCTGTGCAGAAAAGCAAACAGAAAGTCACAGTTTGGTTCGTCCAATATACAGTAAAGGCAATACCTTACCTTGAGAATAGGCAAATATACCGGTTTCTCCATGATGGGCCGTGTGGCGGGGTCATAAGTATCGAACGGACATACTTATCACTGCTTTAGTTTCCAACTGTCTGTCCTCTCTGTTACACTTATCCCGTACTTAAATGGAGGATATTCCATGCTACAGTTATTTACAGTGTTAATTCGTACCACACCGCAATTTTGGAATGAAAATTTGAGAATTATGAATCGTTCTTTTCTCTTGCTAAGTATTAGATTGCAGTCAAGGAAAGGGAAGAGAATGTGTTTTGAACTACAAATGCAGTAGTTTATCAGCCCATCAAGAAATCCATTCGTCCCTCGTATATTCTAGAGAAACAATGATTTTTATTCGATGTAGTTTCCGTACATACACCTATAAGCGCACAGTCGATCAGTTTGTGAGTATTTGAATGTAACCAGCCTAGAACATTTAATCCATTCTCTATAAAAGCATATCGCCTCAACGAGTTTGCTTTAAATGAAATGCTTAAAATGAACTTTTTCTAAACCATGAGCCAATTTCAACTAAACTTCACGGAAATGGTGCCTATGTGACTCTCTACCAAACGAGCTAAAATCGTTTCGATCGCAAATTCAAGGGAACAGCCATCTTGAAAATCTATTTTGCGCTTCTTCTCCTGAACCAAAAGGCCAGTTTTCTCGAAACTTGGTACGAAATATCGGGGCAACTTGCAGATGAAAAATAGCTTTAATCTTTTCGATCGGAAATCCAAGATGGCCGCCATGGCCGCCATCTTCAAATCTATTTTGCGCTTCTTCTCCTAACCGAAAGGTCAATTGACTCAAAACTTGGAAGGAAGTATTGGGGCAACTTGTAGATCAAAAACAGCTAAAATCGTTTCGTTGGGAAATCCAAAACTGACTCTATACTTGGCAGGAATTCTTGGGGCAACTTGTAAATCAAAAAATAGCTTAAATCGTTTCGTTCGGTAGGAAACTTGGTAGGAAGTATTTGGGCAACATGTAGATCAAAATACAGTTGACTCTCGTTATCTCGACCTCGCTTATCTCGAATAACCGCTTATCTCGAAGTGAAAATCTGGTCCCTGCCTATACATGAAAACCTAACGACAGATGGAAAATATTGTAGAAAAGAGGAGAAATTGCTCCTCAGGAGCAATTTCTCCTCTTTTCCACAATATTTTCAATATATCTCTAACTTCAAAAGTCCAATTACCTTTCAGTTTGTTAAATGTGGTTAATCAAATTATTTTTTCCTCAATTCTGCAAACCTGATATGTCGAACTACGGATATCTCGAAGTATTTCAGAGAGTCCCTTGGAATTCGAGATAACGAGAGTCGACTGTAGCTAGAATCATTCTGACCTGAAACATAAGATGGTCACCGTGACAGCCATCTTGAATATCTATTTTTCGCTTATTCACCTGAACCGAGAGATCAATTGACTCCAAACTAGGCGGGAAGTATTTGAGCAACTTGTAGATTAAAAAAAAACGCTTACGTCGTTTCGTTGGAAAATCCAGGATGGCCGCCATGACTGCCATTTTTAACGTATATTTTGGGCTTCTTTTCCTGCAACGAAAGGCCAATTAACTGAAAACTTGGCAGGAAATATCGGGGCAATTTATAGAACAAAAATAGGTAAAATCGTTCCGATTGAAAATCCGAGGTGACTGCCGTCTTGAAATTTGATTTTGCGCTTCTTCTTTTAAACCAAAATGCCAACTGACTCAAAACTTAGTAGGAAGTTTTTGGGCAACATGTAGATCAAAATAACTAAAAATCGTTCTGACCTGAAAGCCAAGATGACCGCCATAGCCAACATCTTGAAAATCAGTTTTGCGCTTCTTCTCTTGAAACGGAATGCCTATTCACTCGGAACCTTGTAGGAAGTAAACATGGCAAAAATCGTTCAGATCGAAAATCAAAGATGGCCGCCATCTTGAAAATCTATTTGGAGGCTTTTCTCCTGAGCCGAAAGTCAAATCAACTCAAATCATGGTAGAATGATATTGGGGCGATTTGCAGATCAAGAAAAAAAAGCAAGAATCCTTCTGATCAGAAATCCAAGATGGTCGGTAATAAGTAGCAGGGTGTCTTGGAGATCAAAGTAGCTAAAACCGTTTTGTTGAGAAATCCAAGATGTCCGCCACAGCCGCCATCTTGCAAATCTATTTTGAACGTCTTCTCCTTAGCTCAAAGGCCAACTGACTCGAAACTTGGTAGGAAATATCGAGCAAACTTGTAGATTAAAAATAGCTGAACTCGTTCTGATCGAAAATCCAACATGGGCGCCGCGCTGTCATCTTGAAAATCAATTTTGATCTTCTCCTAAATGGAAAGGCCAGTTGACTAGAAACTTGGCACAAAGTATCACAGTGACTTGTACATGAAAAGGTAAGCGGAAATCGTTTTGATCAGAAATACATAATGGCCGTTGCTTCTGTTTTGAATTGCTTCTCTGAAACCGAAATGCCAGTTGACTCAAAACTGGGTCATTATGAAAACATGCCTATTCAAATACAATGAAAATTTCACCTCCAAAAAACGAAAATTTTCAGATAAAAAACTGATATTTTTCTTATTTCTGCTCAAAACATAGATTGTGGGTACTCTTTAGAACCGCCTCGGTGAGGCGGTTCTAACGGGTACCCACAATTTATGTTTTCGAGCAGAAATAAGAAAAATAATGTATACCCCTGTAAACCCGAGTTTTACTAAATAAAAGTGGGGTTTAAGGGGGTCAATATTATATAGGCATGTTTTCGTGATGTATTGAGGTGACTTGCAAATCAAAAGATAGCAAACGTTCCAATTTAAAATCAAAGATGCACGCCATGGCCCCAATCTTGAAAATTTATTTTGCGCTTCTTCTCCTGAAGCGAAAGGCCAGTTGACTTGAAACTTGGTAGGAAGTATGCGGGCTACTTGTAGATTAAAGACAGCTAAGTTGTTCTGATCGAAAATTCAAGATGGCTACCTAGGCTGCTATCTTGAAAATTTATTTCAAAATATTTCACCATAACGGAAAGGCCAACTGAGGAGAACTTGAAAGTGATTTGTATATATAAAAAAATAGCTAAACCCGTTCTGATCGGAAATCCAACGTGGCGGTTATGGCTGCCATCTTGAAAATCTATTTCCATTTTTTTCTGCTAAACCGAAAGGCCAACTGAGTCAAAACTTCATTGGAAATATCGAAGTCATTTGCAGATCAAAAATATAAAAAAAAACTGTTTCGATCGGAATTCTAAGATGACCGCCATCTTGAAAATCTGTTTTGAACTACTCCTGAACTGTAAGGCCATTTGACTGGAAACTTAGTACGAACTATCGGGTGACATGTAGATAAAACTACTTAAAATAGTTACTTTCGGAAATTGAAGATGGCCACCACGGCCGAAATCTTGAAAATATATATTTTAAACGGCTACTCCTTGACCGTAAGGCCAATTAATTCGGAACTTGATAGGAAGTATTGCGGTGTATTGTAGATCGAAAAAAACTAATATCGTTCCGATTGGAAATCCAAGATGGCCGCCACGGTTGTCATCATGAAAATCTATTTCGAGTCTCTCCTTCTGAACCGAAAGACAAACTGACTCGAAACTTATTGCAACATTACGTAAACACGCCATTTTAAATATATATAGAAAATTTCACCTCTAAAAACTGAAAATTTTCGGATAAAAAACTGATATTGTTCATATTTCTGCTCAAAACATAGATTGTGAGTACTCGTTAGATCAGCCTTAACGAGTACCACAATCTATGTTTTGAGCAGAAATAAGAAAAATAATGTATAGCCCTGTAAACCCCAGTTTTACCATATAAAAGTGGGGTTTGAGGGGGTTATTGTTATATAGGCATGTTTTCGTGATGACATCAGCTGTAGTGAACGGCTTTTGCGCTGTAGCATGGGGGTGGGGCTGTGCTGGCACTAGGCGGCAAAGTAAGATAAATTGAATTCCTTTGCAATTTAATGTCTTTTTTTAGTACGTCTGTGCTGCCGCAGCCACACCCCCAGAAAAAGTAGATAGCTCAAACATACCGTGTCGAAGCGCGAAAAAAATTAAACAAACAAATAAACGAAATTACAGGCATTTGAAAATACATACATACTTAATTAATTATGTGTGAGCGTGCGTGCATGCGTGTGTGCGTGCGCGTACGGGCATGCATGCACGTTTTGCAATTCCTTCATCACGTTTTTATGTTTTCCTTCTTATTTTGTATGAAAAAATTATAATGCTACATAAAGCACGGTATGTGAAAAGAAATGGAGTCGGAAAGGGGAGGAGGTGCCGAAAAAAAAAAAAAAAAAAAAAAAAAAAAAAAATCAGCTGTAGTGAAGATTACCATAATGACGCTAAGTATTGGGACAGATAAGCCTTTGCAAACAATGTAGAACGCGGTGGCTGGGGCCACACTGTTTGCCCTACATTCAGCAATGTTTTAGACACATCAAGAGGTATCAAGAGGTAGAAAAAGGACTGTTTCAAATTTTAGGACAAGTATGGTAGGTAAATAAGGTGTCCCAACAATTAGGGTAAATACGGTATTACGTTCTGACAACAAGGATCATTGGAAAGCAAAAAATCACATCAAATAAACGATAAAAGCAGACTTAGTTTTATTGAGTTTCTTCATGGACGGTAATGTAACGGACAACACTGTTCACACCGTCTAGATTTTGTTTTATTTGTAGCAACGTTTGTGGGAATGTTAAGTCTAGAACATCAAATATCAGCTGCGTCATGGAAAAAGAGCTGTTATAGCATATGCAAAGGTTTGGGGCGAGACTGCACATTGTCCGCATCTTTGTTCTTATAATTTCTAGTATCAACCCTTTGCAGCATGTTATTTCTAGTTTGGAACATTTTTTCATACATCACGAAAACATGCCTATATAATTTTGACCCCCTTAAACCCCACCTTTATATAGTAAAACTGGGGTTTACAGGAGTATACATTATTTTTCATATTTCTACTCAAAACATAGATTATAGGTACTCGTTAGAACCGCCTCGTCGAGGCGGTTCTAACGAGTACCTATAATCTATGTTTTGAGCAGAAATATGAAAAACATTGGAATTTTTTATCTGAAAATTTTCAGTTTTTGGAGATGAAATGTTCTATATATTTGAATAGGCGTGTTTTCGTAATGCAAATACAGCGTTCCTTCCCGTGAAGGCTAAACTGGCCATCATCTTGAGTTGGTTTTTATTGCATGTAGATAGAGGATCAGCATCCAGTTCCTAGTACTTTTCTTTCAAAAGTCCCTTAACACGAAGGCATTAACCTTTCCCGTGAAACTTAAATTAATTTAAAGCCAGACATAAAATCCATTTACAATGTTTCCTTGTTTTTGTGGGTGAGTTGAACCCATGCTGTTTGCTTACATAAGCGGTACATCAAGGGGGAACTTGAGCCACAGAACAACTACAGTCAGCTCTCGTTATCTCGAATTCCAAGGGACTTACTGAAACACTTCGAGATATCCGTACCTCGACATATCAGAGCTGAGAGAGTGAGGAAAATAATAAATTGAACAACCACATTTAAAAAATGAATATGTAATTTGACTCCTGAAGTTAGAAATATATATATATAATAATGTGGAAAAGAGGAGAAATTTCTCCTCCTTTCCACATTATTTTCTTACCTGTCGTCATAGTTTTATGTTAAAACAGGGACAGATTTTCACTTCGAGATAAGCGGTAATTCGAAATAAGCGAGTTCGAGATAACGAGGTTCGACTGTACATATAAACATGTAACCTCGCCGTGGGGGGTCAGGCGTGTACACTAACGACTGATTGATTCGACGGAAAGTCCGAAAAGCCTTTTTCTCGCGAGGCGGTTCGTATTATAAATTTTATTTGTATGTCAAGGAAACATTAAACAATGCGCAGAAGCGTAAACAGTCTGGTCTCTATTTGAAAGCGTACACATAATGCCCACTTGTAATTTCTATCACACTTTTCCAGACCTTTCTTGATTTACAGGGCACAAAGAAACATTGTACATTGGTAAATGGATTCGGTGTCTGGCTAAAAATCATTTTTAGTTTCACGGGAAAAGTTTATGCCTTTGTGTTAAGGGACTTCTGAAACAGACAGTTCTGGAACTGGATGCCGACCCGCTATCCGGATGCAATATAGACAAATGAGCCAGCGCATGACAAAACCTACAAAACGGCTTTTGCGCCAAGCGAAGACTCAGATCAGCCTTGGCATTCGCCAAGTCTGATCAGAATCTTCGCTGTTCGCATGAACAAAGCTCGGGTCCTTAGCTATCCATTGAGCGCACAGCAAAGACTCTGATCAGCCTGGGCGGATGCCCAGGCTAATCTTCGCTCGGCTCACATGCCATTTTGTTGGTTTTGACATGCGCTGGATCACATTTAAGGTTATGTCCAGTATTGCCTTCATAGGAAGGAACGCTATAATTACATGAAAAAAAAATGTTTCCAGCTAGTCAGAACATGCTGCAAAAGGTTTATAATACAAATTATAAGAAAAAAGAAACACAAGTACATTAGAGCCGCAACGTGAAATAACGTACCTTCTGACATGTGCACCAACGAAGATTCAGATCAGCCTGCGCATCCGTTTCTCTATAATATACAAAGAAATCATTAGTATATGAGCGATTTTCTGGCAAAAATTTAGCTCCACGGTTTCATCCGAGCCTTCTTTTCCCGCATATAGAACATTGCACATTGTAGAACTTAGCATGACCAAACCTTCTCTGATCAGACTCCACAGGTGCGCATTCTGATATTGAACTTTTCGCATCTAGCAGAAAGGTCCAAGTGTAACAAGGAAAATGATATTAAATTGAAAGGTCAGCATAACTATAAAATATATTAATAGCTACTGGCTGGTATATACATCTTAGACAAGAAAACGTTAACTTAGATATAAAGTACTTTAAATAAACATAAATTTAAGGAAACCCGATATGTAATAACCATAATGTAAAGAAAAAAAATGCTAGTATCACGTTCTACCCTGTTTCCTGCAGAGTCATTTTTATTGTACTTTTGTCACGACAAATAGAAAATCAATAAAGCGGACCAAACGATATCTCCTGGGAATTCTATAGCTGAGTCTGTTTTCGTAGCATAATTTTAGCCATTATTGGACGCATAATTCACGTTCGCCGACAGGGAACCTCGCTTGTGTCAGCTAAATGCGTCTGTATTCCCGGTGGTCTTTTATGCTCTATTTTGGACATTTTCCTTTCAAACAGATTTGGAAGTGTTGCTCTTAGAATACAAGGTTCTTTTGTGTTCTTTTCCTTAATCAGAATTTTCTTTCATCTCTCAAAATTATGTTATGTCTCATGTTGTGTATGTTGAATTCTATGAACTGTAGAATTGGTGAATGGAAGCAAAGGTACACATTACGAAAACACGCCTATTCAGATATATAGAAAATTTCACCTCCAAATTGAAAAATTTCAGATAAAAAAAACTCTGATATTTTTCATACTTTTGCTCAAAACATAGATTGTGGGTACTCGTTAGAACCGCCTCGGCGAGGCGGTTCTAACGAGTACCCACAATCTATGTTTTGAGCAAAAATAAGAAAAATAATGTATACCCCTGTAAACCCCAGTTTTACTACATAAAAGTGGGGTTTAAGGGGGTCAAAAATTTATAGGCATGTTTTCGTGATGCACATGATAAATTGAAGAAAAACGGACTGATATAATGTGTTGGTTTTTCATCATTTTCACAGGGAATGCACTGTGCTACTGTGACTTTTTAATGCTCGCAAAGTACCTTCTGATAACGTGTCTATTATAGAGTATATTCCTTCCAGAAAGGACAAACAAGAATTAAGAGAGTTGCCTCTCTTGAAGGTGTGCCCAATCCCCTTAATAACATGTGACCCAGATATAGAATGCCCTTTTTTCATCATAATTTCGACACATCGCCTGTTTAAGTTTCCAAACCTTTAAAGACTTTTTATTAGAAGGTAACAAAAAAACGTATTCATTCCCCATATGGTGTATTGGTACACTTTCAGAGGAGGCAATTCTGTCGAAACTGTTTTACGTCCCTTCTAAAACGGTTCTGCTCTAAAAGAAATCAAATGTGGGCAAATTTTCTCCATTGCGAGGAGAAATCTTTTCAGAAGTGGTTAAGTGTGCAGGAAAGTAAGCACATTACGGAAACACGCCTATTCAAATATACTGAAAATTTTACCACCAAAAAATGAAAATTTTTAGATAAAACAATTCTGATATTTTTCATATTTCTGCTCAAAACATATACTGTGGGTATTCGTTAGAACCGGTTCTAACGAGTACCCACAATCTATGTTTTTGAGCAGAAATTAGAAAAAATAATGTATACCCCTGCAAATCTCAGTTTTAATATATAAAAGTGGGGTTTAAGGGGGTCAAAACTATTTAGGGATGTTTTCGTGATGCAGGATGTTATAAAAGTTGTCTCTCATATTAAAATGGCAGAGCTTCTACCAAGTGCATCCAGTCCACATAAGTAACAGCATAATTACAATGTATGTAAGACTCAAAATATACCAGTACAATTATGTATGACTCACAATGTAACAATACCATTATGTATGACTAACATTGTAACAGTATCATTATGTATGACTGACAATGTAACAGTACCATTATGTATGACTCACAATGTAACAGTGTCATTATGTATGACTGACAATGTAACAGTACCATTATGTGTGACTCACAATGTAACAGTGTCATTATGTATGACTGACAATGTAACAGTACCATTATGTATGACTCACAATGCAAAAGTACCATTATGTATGACTTTAATTGTGACAGTACCATTATGTATGGCTCACACTGTAAGAGTATCATTATGTATGACTCACAATGTAACAGTATCATTATGTATGATTCACAATGTAATAGTACCATTATGTATCATTCACAATTTAACAGTACCATTATGTATGACTAAAATGCTGTCCTAGTGGGATTCGAACTATGGAGCGCTATTTGATCTGTATGTTCCGTTACTTGAAACTACAGAATGAAGCCAGTTAATAAGTACCACGACACGTAGGTGTATTTGACCGCTGGTCATATCCACTTGAACTTTTCAAAGATTATAATCAGCGTAGTTTTGTGACCCCTTAAGGGAACTGAATACAGTCGACTCTCGTTATCTCGAAGTCTAATGGACTCTCTGAAATACTTCGAGATATCCGTATCTCGACATATAAGATTTGCAAAATTGAGGAAAAAAGATAAATCAAACAACCACATTTCACAAATGAATATGTAATTTGACTCCTGAAAATAGAGATATACTAAAAATATTGTGGAAAAGAGGAGAAATTGCTGAAGAGCAATTTCTCTTCTTTTCCACATTATTTTATTACCTGTTGTCATCGTATCATTTTAAAACAGGGACTAGATTTTCACTTCGAGATAAGCGGTAATTCGAAATAAACGGGTTCGAGATAAGGAGGTTCGACTGTACTTTTGGTTTGCCATTTCCGCCATAGGAGACAACGTTTGTGATTTCATGTTTGCCCCTTCTAAACAATGCATACTCTATAAAGAAAGATTTGCTTCCAGTGCTCTCTCTAGGAGCAAATACTTTTCTTGTAGAGTAAACGAGTAAACTCTCTTTTAGAAGGGGGCAAAGTCCATTTTGGCAGAATTGTCTCCTCTGAAACTGTATTAGTTCCCCTTATTTTGTCGGATCGTCGTGAAACTTGGTGACAACCGAGTGAGACAGAAAATCTTGGAAACGATAGTGCTAAGATTGCTTGTGTGACTAATAACCGTGGACTTATGACCCCTAGTTTGCTAAAAACACCTATCAACCCTAGAGTATTTATTTTATCTGATATTTAAGAACATTATACATATTGAACAAGGACATAACGTGCAGAATGAGTTCGTTGGCCAGATCCTAATATTAATGTCAGATATACATGCCCCTGAATACAAAAAGTCATTATTTCACCTTATATTATGACGTGAACCTAAAAGTTTTATTTCTGATTTGAATTTTCTGAAACTTGAAACGTTATAGCTACAGGACAAAACTCTGAGATTTCTTCATGCATAGGTTTGCTTCGCTGTGTATCTGTATCGACAAATGTGCGTTTTATTAAAACCTATTAAAAAACTGAGGAATTGCAGTTGGCATGTATAGCAACTTGTTCATATGATAATTTAAGTTCTCAGGTGAGCATCTTGTATACCGGCCCATCTTGGTCTCTTTGTTACCGGAACTTTCTATTATTAGTCTTTTTCAAGCCAATTAACAGTTTCATGAATAACAATTAGACTGTTTGACTCGACACGGATGTTTTTTATTCATTTTTTATTTGTACATATATATGCTATATACCGCGGAAAGAAAACTTAATGTTTACATTACGAAAACACGCCTATTCAAATATATGGAAAATTTCACCTCCAAAAACTGAAAATTTTCAGGTAAAAACCTCTGATATTTTTCATATATCTGCTTAAAACATAGATTGTGGGTACTCGTTAGAACCGCCTCGGCGAGGCGGTTCTAACGTATACCCACAATCTATTTGATCAGAAATATACAATTGGGCAAGGCCTGTTACCCTTGTAGCAGGTAAGGGTCGAGGGGGAATGTTTTATTTCTTTTGTTTCTTTACTTTCATTCTTGTTTGTCTTTCTTATCTGTCCCTCTCTTTCATCTCCTCTACAATCTCTTCTATCTCTTTTCTCCCTTTCTCTGGGAGACGACACAAAATGACCCACAAGGGTTGACGTGTCGTTAAACCCCAACACAATCAATCAATCAATCAATGATCAGAAATAAGAAAAGTAATGTATACCCCTGTAAACCCCAGTTTTACTATATAAAAGTGGGGTTTAAGGGGGTCAAAATTACATAGGCATGTTTTCGTAATGATTTATTTTCAGGTTGTCGTATGTAGTTTTTCTATTTTAGAATTAACCATTAATCAGCCAATCAAATTAAAGGATGTATATGGGGAAACTAACGTCTTGAACGATCCTTAAGGAACAGTTGTACCATATTTAGTTCAAATTGCCCCACAACTATATCATGTGTTTATTCGCCCATTATAGAACTACAGGAAAAAAATATCGCTACAGCAGACCATCAGACCCCTCCGCCCCCTCCCGCCCCCCGTCTCGCCATACTCCCCGAACCCACCTCCACTTCACACATTTCCCCCTTTTTATTTCATTCAAAAGGAAGACAAGCAAATATTGTTACCGCAGACCATCGAGTAGATCAGTTGGGATAAATTTCACGTGAACTTTACTAATATTTTCTGAATGCTTCCTTCCCACATCCCCTAGCACACCCCACCTCCCCCCCTGCCGGCCTCGATGGCTCAGTCGGATGCGCCGTCCGACTGGAGACCAGGAGGTCGCGGGTTCAGCCCCCGCCGAGGTCGGCAACATTCTTTCGTGGAGATTGATCATGTAATATTTTCTACGGTCATTCCCTTCCGCTGATTCAAGAAGGGCAGTTGTCAGTTTCTGGCGAAAGAATGTGCACAATACTGGCTAACCGCTTAGAGGACTAAGCCTGCGCAGTAAACGTGTGGCCAGGTAAACTGACCGCGCTCGACATGAACCGACTGGGTTGACTGGGCCGTAAAACCTCAACACAAACAAACAAAAGCACCCTCCCCCCCCCCCCTCCTCGCCCCCCCCCCCCCCCCGCCACACACACACACACCAACACCACCTCAAATATTTCCCCCTTTTTTATTTCATACAAAAAGTTTAGGAAGAAATGCAAATGCGCAGGCTGATCTAGACCTTCGCTGTCCGCATATGGTCAGGGGCGGGGGGCGGGGGGGGGGGGCACATTTTCACAAACTGCGGTTCATAAGCATTCTTGCTATTTCATCATTACACAGAAATGTACAGAGCAGCTGGTGTGATGATATGATATAGCTTTCAATGAATAAACCAGATAATCTATGAAGAATTTGTCTACATGTGACAGGGATCTTTTAGAATGCCGCCCAACTGAAATGTCACGCCTCAGACACATAACATGATATTCTACTTAGTCACATTAAATTGACATAGGGCGGAGCAAGTCTTACTTTCGTAAGGGAATGGACACACTTGATGAGTTTTTTTTTTTTTTTTTTTTTGTTTTTTGTTTGTTTGTTTTTTTTGTTTTTTTTTGTCAATGGAGACAACTTTTGTGACTTTTTTGTTGTTGTTTTCCGGGACACTGAGCTTCTTCTGAAAAGTGGTCCAAATGCGAGTATTCTCTTTTCTTATAGAATGGGTTACTACTCAGATGGGAGGCAGAGTAATTTTAACCCTTCTCATGCTGAATAAATTAAGATGACACACCCACTTCTAATTTCCAGCCAATCAGATTACTTGACCCGGGTTTTTGATAAAAATTCACATATTTAATGACAAACAGTGCAGATCCAGATCAGTTGGCTTCTGATCTGGATCTACACTGTTTGCTAAAACAGGACATGTCATGCTAAGCAAGAGAAGGCTTAACAGAACTTCCTCCCCTGAAAGTGTATCGATTCGCCTTCATACAAAGCTTCAAGCAAAGGAGTTACCAGAATTTTTTGGTTTTTGTTTTTCAATGTTTTTGTTTGATGGGTATCGAATCGCGACCTCCTGCACACAGACGCAGACGTTAGGCTGTACCAACTGAGCTGTGACAGACACACAACGAAGAACGGTGGTACTGTCCGCAAAAGAAAAAAAACAAGAGGCCCATGGGCCACAATTTGCTCACCTGATAAAAAACAGCCATTGCATATGCAACATTCTTCCCATTATTACCACAGCAACTGGGACACAAATTTGACCATACCATAAAAAGGTCAGAGGTCATCCTAATCTTATCATTTTAACAAACTTGGTAGATCTTGATTCCTTGATGCATACAAAGATTCAGCCTCAAAGCTTTCTTACTACTGGAGAAGAAGATTTTTAAGTGGGTTTACCATAAATGGACAAAGCAGCAATCTTGTTCAATGGGGCAGAACCATTTGAACAAATTGTCAACACCCCTTCAACAGAAGGCCCCATGTAAAATCTGGTAAAAATTGGTTTCAGAGAAGAAGCCGTTTAAACATATCATGATTCTATACCTGTATAAAGCCCAGGGGCAAGGGCAGATAACACCTGTGGGGCAAACGTTTGACCCTAACAAAAACTAAAAAGTTTTACTACTTTAATCATACATTGTAAGTTTCAGCCATAATTCTTAAATACATATTGAAAAAAAAAAGATTTTTCAACTTTTCCCCCATACAAATCTGTAGAGACGCAAATTTGACCTTGCTGATAAAAGATCAAAGGTCAACCTACGATGATCATTTGAAGAAATTTGGTAGAGCTTGAGTCCCCGATGCTATATACCAAGATTCAGCTCTAAAGCTTTCTTGGTTCTGGAGAAGAAAATTTTTAAGTGTTTTTACCGTACATAGGCATGGCGGCCATCTTGATTAACGGACTATGACCATTTGTATTTTATTTTAACCCCCCTTTAACAAAATGCTCCATATGAAGTTCGAAGAAAACTGGACCAGGGGTTTCAGAGGAGAAGTCGTTCAAAGTTGTAGACGACGGACGACGACGGACGGCAAGTGATCACTATAGCTCATCCTGAGCCTGCGGCTCATTTGAGCTAAAAACACTAATGTTATATGAGAATACAAGGAACAGCTCAACAGGCATTTGTGGAAAGATACTAGAAATAATTTTGCTCATTATTAAAAAGCGAGTGATGCAGAGAAGAAAACTGGTCGACATTTTAGAAACAGTAATAAATGGAAATAAATGTTGAGAGACACAAGACATTGACGGCAGACAAACATGGAATCAACTTATTTATTCCATGGAAAAACCGACCTTACAAACAGTCTTATGGAATCAGGGCATGTGCATTTTGGTCAGTTATTATTGTCATCTGTGGTGTAGTGATAGGGTATTTCGCCTCTTACACGAAGGGATCTGAGTTCGAATCTCATAGATGATTTTTTTTATATCCCGCCACAAAAAACTGGCGAGGTATTATGTTATACCCTCCGAAATTATAAGTGTCCGTCCGTCTGTCCGTCCAATATTAAATAAAACTTAGTGCTTTTATGGGACAAAGTTAACATATTTGTTTTTATGGCAATATGAATATCTGTGTTATGTTGATTTTGTTCATAAATTTGTGTTTCAGTATTTAACAACTATGAAACTAACAAGTGGATATATTTTAATTACATTGTTCTCAGATTGCTGCCATAAAATAGATTAAAAACAAACAGTACAACATGTTGTTTATTATTGCTGCAATAGCAACCATAACAGTTGTTTTTCAAACTTATGGTTGTTGTTTTTGAAGATTTCCCATGCTGCCTTATAGTTTAAGAGTTTTCATCAATATATTTAACAGGGCAAATCTTTGTCATTTCGAGGGTTGAGCGCAAGACTAGCATAACTCAGATGGTTGTTTTTCCCCAAACCTAATCTCCTCACCATGAAGGCATTATGAAGATAACAACATTTCTTTCTGTAAACAATGAAAATTTAGGTGCCATTGCTCGTATGAGCAATGGCACCTAAATTTGCATTGTTTACAAAGGGGTCCAAGTTGCCCCTAAACAAGGGTTTCAAAAATATGTTTGAGTTACAATAGTCTTGCGCTCAACCCTCGAATTTTGTGAATCAAGACCTTTTGTTCTTGCTTCCTAGGCTCAAAGGTGAACTGATAGTATAGGCAGGCTCCATCAACAGCTGGGTCAATCCAAACCCAAATTCATATAAAGCATTAAGTGTGTTATGGAACAAACATTTGTTAAATGATCCAGGTTATGTCATCAAGATATCCACCATGCCAATATACACTTGTGTATCTAAAGGGGGGCCAAGGGGTCATTTCTCCACCTAAAATCTTGAATGGAACAAGGGGCCATGATGACCCTCAAAGTTTCAAGGTGAGTCTTGTTCGAAATATAAAACGTAATAGAATCCCTTAAAAAAGTTGATGACCATTTAACAATGGTTATGGGGGCCCAAAATGGCAGCATCAAATTGTTCCTAGCTGCAGCACTGCATATTATTGAGCCGCCGCATGGCAAAATCAAACTAATTACATAATTAAGTAAATAAACTCAGCGTAGACTCATTCAGCCTGGGCATCTGCCCTGTCTGATCGGTCTTCACTGTCCGCACGTAGAAACTTTGGATCCATAGCAACACATTAAGTGCACAGCGAAGACTGATCAGACTGGGCGGATACCTATGCTGATCTGACTCTTTCTTGGGCGCCCAGATATTTAATTGGTTTTGTCATGCGCTTGCTCATATGGTTGAAACCATCCCGGCGCAGTGGCTCAGTTGCTAGAGCGTCTGCTTTGTGTCCGGGAGGTTATGGGTTCAATCCCCGGCCAGGTTATAGCAAAGACTTTTAAAATGGTACTATCTGCTCTTTCGCTTGGCGCTCAGCATTGCGAAAGCAAAACTGGTCGGCCCGGTAACAGAATAAGAGCGGAATGTCACGGCATGTTTCTGGGTCCTTTTCTAGTGATTATATTAGTAGATAGATACATAGAGGATATTTATTCTTTTGCTGTGAATACCATAAATATTGTCATCGAGTGAAAATGAAAACATGAGTATTTTCACGAGTGCGAAGCACGAGTGAAAATTTGAATGTTTTCATTACACGATATGAAAATATTTATGGTATTCACTGAAAAAGAGTAAAATTTTTTTATTTTATTGTTCACACGTCAATGCGCGTTTCTGACGTCATAAATAACGTCACCAAACAAAACATGAACGTCTTGGCGTCGACGCTCAGTGCTTAACATATGAACCGCTGGAGAGACAAAAAACAAAAAGTTTCGGCGAATCAAAATAATTTTGATACCAAAATGTTCCTTACATTCTAACTAAGAAAATGCATACCAACACTTGATAGTTTAGTTCAGAAACAAAGAAGTTAGAGGTATTCAAAAATCTGAAGTGGAGGTAACATCCACTTCTGAAACAGTGAAGAAAACCGAAGTCGTCCAAAGCGAAGAGTGAAAATATAAATCGTATCATTCACTTTAGTGAAATGATACGATATCAATTCACTTGTGATTGATACCACTTTTATTTTCATCAGATATACACTGATTTCACCGCTGACAATAAAATAAAATGGTTTCTTGTTCGCTCACACTGCTGTAAGCTTGTTATATATTCGTAAATAAAGTTTTACCCTTTCAGCCTTGCAGACCAAACTAGACAAATGGTAAAAAAATGCAAACAGTGTAGAATCATATGACGGCTCGTAAGAGCAGTCTGTTCTGATTCTACACTGTTTGCAATATTCTTGTTTGAGTTTTAAGTGACACCTCTGTTTGCAACAATGGAAGTTTTCAAATTTAGAGACTCACAGAGGAAAGGTGTACGCAAAAGTTACGAAAGGTGCACGCAACGGTTAAGAAAGATAAACGCAAAAGTTAAGAAATGTGTACGAAACAGTAAAGACAGATGTACGCAACAGTTAAGAAAGGTGCACGCAACGGTTAAGAAAGACGTACGTAACTGTTAAGAAATGTGTACGCAACAGTTAATAAAAATTTACGCAACAGTTAAGAAAGATGTATGCAACAGTTGAGAGAGAGAAAGGTGTACGCAGCGGTTAAGAAAAGTGTACGCAACAGTTAAGAAAGGTGTCGGCAACAGTTAAAAAAAGGTGTACGCAACAGTTCAGAAAGGTGTACTCAAAAGGTAAGAAAGGTGCACGCAATTGTTAAGAAAGGTGTAGATGGCACACACGCTAGCGCATACGTACTTATGCACATACACTAAGTTAAGTCCTCGGGTCCATACCGCCCGATAAAACACCAATTTTTGCCATATTTTATCCTACCTCGACATACGATGATGAACGCCGCGATATCGAAAAGGACGTTGTAGTGTAATTACGTCACGACTTAACGTCCTTCGCACGCGCGTAATTAATTGCGCCATTCATCTACGTATTCTGTACCTTAAATGCTCTTCTATGAAGCGCTTCTAATGATTACCTACAAAATAGGATTTTTTATGGCGATATACATCATGAAAACATGCCTATATAATGTTGACCCCTTTAAACCCCACTTTTATATAGTAAAACTGGGGTTTACAGGGGTATACATTATTATCTCATTTCTACTCAAAACATAGATTGTGGGTATGCGTTAGAACTTTCTCGCCGAGGCGGTTCTAATGCGTACCTACAATCTATGCTTTGAGCAGAAATATGAAAAATATCAGAATTTATATCTGAAAATTTTTATTTTTTGGTGGTAGAATTTTCTGTATATTTGAATAGGCATGTTTACGTAATGAGAAACTATTTACCTTGATGTCCTCTTATCTATACTATGTAAACCTTGGTATTTTAATAATATTGCAAACGAGGAAAATACTGGTTTTTAAACACATTAAGACTGATTTATGCAGCAAAAAAAGCTTAAAAACTAATAAACAAATTGAAAGATATTTAGCACACTGCAAAATTTTAAAAACTTATGTAATAATAAAGAACCATGCAAACCCCTCTGTGTTATATAGTATAGAGCAGCTAAGGGATCTACATTACGTGTGAATGTAATGTGAAGATTAATGTAGTTTGTTTGTCAATCTTTTATCGGCCTTTTGCATTGCAAACTCTATCTCAGTGGGTTTAATAACCATACTGACACCGTGTGTCCCGTTTTTACACAGTGAGATCGTCTTAATACGGTTAAATGCCATGAGAGCGTCTTTATATGATAAAATGCCATGACAGAATCCTTATACAGTGAAATGACATGACATCGCCATTATAGGATGAAATACCATGACAGCATATTTAAACTTTGAAATACCATGAAAACGTCCTTATACGGAAAAATGCCATTGCAGTTTTTTTATATGGTAAAATGCGATGAAAGCCTTTGTATACTGTGAAATGACAAGACAGTCTTTATACGGTGAAATATCATGACAGTGTCTTATACGGTCAAACACCATGACGGCATCTTTATACGGAAGAAAATGCTATGGCAGCGTCTTTATGCGAAGAAATGCCCAACAGAGTCTTTATACGCTGAACTGCCACGACAGTGTCTTTATACAGTGAAGTGCAATGACAGCAGTTTTATTCGGCGAAATGCTAGGACAGCGTTTTTATACGGTGAAATGCCATGACGGCATCTTTATAACTGAAAATGCCATAACATCATCTTTATACACAAAAATACATCGACATCATTTTTATACATCTTTTTAAGGTAACATACCATGACATACATGTATGATAAATACCATAACTTCGTATTTGTACCTCTTCATACGATGACATATCATAACAGCCTCTTTTTACGTCTTCATACGGCGAAATACTATGAGAACGTTGTTGTACGTATTTTTACGGTTAAATGCCATGGCAGCGTCTTAAAACATCTTCATACGGTGAAATGGCACGACAGCGTCTTTATACCCATTGTGGTCCATTGGTCACATTGTGGTATATTTGAAAATGGAGTTCTGCTCATGTATACGTTAGAGGAGTTAGCAGTGTTGCAAACTTTATTACTGCTTGTGAAGAGGCTCAATAAAACCGAGACTCCCATTTTCTAATCCCTAGCACGTCCTTTGTTTCCAAAGGCAATCTTTGTGACGTGTATACAGTGAACTGGCTTCACACGTCTTTATACAGTGTAATGTCATGACATCGTCTTTATACGGTGAAATGTCATGGCAGTATGGTGAAATGCCATGACAACATCTTCACACAGTTAAATGTCATGACAGCATCTTTATACATTGAAATACCATTACAGCATCTTTATACGATGGAATTCCATGATATTGTCTTTATATGGTGAAATGCAATGACAGCATCTTTATACGGTGATATTGTACGACAGCGTCTGTATACGGTGAAATAACATGGCAGTGTATTCATATGCTTAAATACCATGACAGCATCTTTCAACGGTGAATGGTGAATACCATGGCAGTGTCTTAATACGGTAAAATGCCATGACAGCATTGTTATATGATTAAATTATACGTGAGCGTATTTATATGGTTAAATGTATTGACAGCATTTTTATACGATGAAATCCCATGGTAACAACTTTATACGGTGAAATACCACGACAGCATCTTTATACGGTGAAATTGTATGACAGTGTCTTTATACGATGAAATACCATGACAGCGTCCTGATACGATAAAATGCCATGGCAGCATTTTTATGATGAAATACCATGACAGCGTCATGTTATGGTGCAATGCCACGGCAGCATCTTTATACGGCAAAATACTATGACAGCGTCTTTATACGGTGAAACGCCATAGCAGCATTTTTATACGATGAATGCCATAATAGCGTCTTTATATTGTGAAATGCCATGGCAACGTCTTTATACTGTGAAATTTATGTAGCAATACAACCTTTTAACGGGTCATTTTTTCTAACGTTATTAATTATTGACTAACTTCTGTGATTAAAGCGGATCTCAAATACTAAAAACATTGCGCTATAGATCTATATTTGTGGTATGACTTTGATGTCAATCTCTTTTTTTTTATTTATTTGTCTCATCATTCATTTTCTTTCTTCTGTTTTTTTTTTTTTTTTTTTTTTTTTTTTTTTTTTTGTTTTTTTTTTTTTGTTTTTTTCTCTTTTAATCTTAATCGTAACTTACCCATTAATTCCACGTATTTTAATATTTGCTAGTTAATATGTATTGACATGTAGTTCATCTATTGTGTGTAATGCTTATATGTTTTCTTCATCTGTTACAGCACCCTGGGAAAGGATAAATATAGGCCTAGCCTACATCCAATCCCCTTGGCATTTATGTATATTTGTTTTTGTCAAATATATGTATTTATGTCATAAAATTTGAATAAATAAAATACTGTGAAATGTCATGACAGAGAGGAATAGATTTCTCAAAGATATGCTAATGTAATGAAAAAGCGAAAGTATATCTTCAGTTGCGAATACCTAAGAAAAACATTGGTCACTTCTAAAGCGATATCTTCAACAAGAGGACCAAAGAAATTAGATATCACCAACAAGAGGACCAAAGAATATAGATTCTGAAAAAGATTTCAAGATTGGAAGGAAGGAAAATATCAAATAAACGAAAAACATGTAGTCTGATAAACGATTTTGCCGTCGCTATTCACTTACGGTAGTTCCTGTATATGAAATACAATGTGATTTACTATATAATCAAAAGTTAGACTTTTTCCTCTACGGCTATATTCCGTCCGTGTCTTCTGTATAAAATCCTTCTCCTGTTGCTAATTTAAAGCAATATAGCCTTCAGTCAAAATCACTCCCTAAAACATGTTTCTGTTTCTTTAATTAATCTCCTCCAGGCAGCTAATATAAATGTTTTCGCAATAATCTTAACGCCAGACTTGCGCCTTTAAAATCCCATATTCTTACATGAATCCGTATAAAACGCCCATTTGTTCAAAACTAACGATGTCGTTAGTTAACGCATCGTTAAAACTTTAATCATTAAATATGGCATATATGCTAATATTTTTGCTGAAAAAAAAATGTTAGTAGCTTTTGCAGCAACTCACATTTTTTCAGCAAAAATACTTGTGAATTAGATATTGTACTTACTAGAACAGTGAACAATTTGACCACTAACGAGCTCGTTAAGCTAACGACGCTTTGAACAGCTGGGCCCTGGAATGTATCCCCATTATTAGTACGTGCGATGCCAAAGGATTTAGTTGTTGTAAGTATTTATGTTCGCGGTGCACTATAATACCATCTGTTACTATCACATAACCGCATCACGTGCAGGTCTTTACCTGTAGGTAGAAGCATAAGCAGGTACTACCATTTGATGTGCACTAGTTTAAACGTATGTATTCATAAACAATTGAACAAATAAATCAATGAATATAATACAAACAATTAGGATCAGAACGGAAGCTTTAAGCTTATTTAGTTCTTCTCCTATAACTTGGTATTAAACATGTAATGTTCCGTTGGCAAAATGATTAATCAATGACATTCTTATTGACATAGGACTATAGGTTGTAATTTTTTGAAAGAGAAAAAAAAAAAAACAGCAAAAATTAGAAACAAATAAGTAAGTAAATTCAATAAACTGGCATTATTTGTACTTATTATTATTTAGAGCTTTTATAAACATGAACATACTCGTACAGGTAGAAAAGGAATTATACCTATTCCACGTTATCAGGGAAATAAATAAAATATAGTATGCGAGAAAGAAATGGAAAAAATAAGAAAGATGGAGCTGGAGACGAGGGGTGGGGGAAATTGCAAGCACTATCAGAAGCCATCCATATGTTGTTATCACTGATCACCATGGTGGTATTGCTAAAGTGATCTTTAGTGTAATCTATAAGATGTCATATTGTTGAATACATCTACATATAAATATATATACACACATACACTTACATACACATATATACATATACATATATACGTAATACACATATACACATACATACATATGTATATGCATATGTATGCATATACATACACATATTCATACATACATACATACATACATATATACATACATACCTACACATATATAATTTAAGTGAGGTCTAGTTTTACTTGGCTTTGTAATGCAGTAAGTTGTAATAGTATTAAATCTTTTCGGTGCAGGTATATATCTTTGAACACTTTCAAATATTGCCACATTCGATGTGTGGGAAAGCATTTTGATATGGACTGGTCCATAAATGGTGCCCACTATGAAAACCTGCGCGAAAAGCACGGATTTTTGAAAGCAGCAACATATTAAACAGCAAAATAAGCAAACAAAGTTCGTATTATATGATACATGCGAACAAAGATGACCCAGATAAGACTGCGCAATGCCCAGATAAAACTGTGTATTATTGTAAGGGTCTTTATTGTCACTGCCTGTACGATAAGCATGATAAATCATTTCGTGGCCAGCTTCATACTGATTTTCACTGCCCACAAGACTTTCTCATGAAATTTACTTAATGTATGTTGAGTTATGTCCAGTTTTATAAAATAGTTACTGTAATGCCAACGAATTGTTTTAAATACAATTTGTTTTTGAAAATTATTTCATTAACTTAGAAAATTGGCCTTACCCAACGTTTCTCTTTTTTTGTACTTTTTTGTGTGGGGCTAGGAATGTATCGAAAAAAATACTTGTGGAGAAAGTTTGGATTAGTTGCTGTTTATTTCGCAGGCTGATAGGTACTTATATTCGTGTGATATCTCATTTAACGTCGCGGCCAATTTGCATGTGCTTGTCAATTGTCACTCAAAACTTCAAGGCATGTTCAATGTACTAAGGCAATCGAAACCTAAATTTCGGACACTATGAAGGTTTATGGCCTGGCCTCGAGCCAGGGCCTGATCGACGAAATGAGACAGCATTCCGTCGGGCATTCCTTTGGTCCCAGCCCTGGCCCTCGGGCAGTTCATAAGCCTTCACAATGCCCTAAGCTTAGGTTACTATTGTTTAAATAATAGACTATTCAATATAAATAATAAAAAGTTGACAAGGTTTGATTAAATACTTAATTCTTGTATAATATAAACACATATATGTACATATACAACATATATGATTACTACATAACAATATAATTCACTGGAATTCAGAAGAAAGTCAAGTGACTTATGAAGTCTGCCTCCCTTTATTGCAAATGAGGACCATACAAATACAACAAGTGACTCGAAGTGGTACAAACTGATAGAAAAAAAAAAACATAGTTAATTTCAAGTAGAACAATTGTTTAAGTGCATTCTTTCAACCAATCGTCTAGTTTGATTGACATATACAGTCGAACCTCGTTATCTCGAACTCGCTTATTTCGAATTACCGCTTATCTCGAGTGAAAATCTGGTCCCTGTTTTAACATGAAACTATGACAACAGGTAACAAAATAATGTGGAAAAGAGGAGAAATTGCTCCTATAAGGAGCAATTTCTCCTTTTTTCCACATTATTTTATATATATATTTCTAACTTCAGGAGTCAAATTACATATTCATGTTAAATGTGGCTGTTCTATTTATTGTTTTCCTCACTCTCTCAACTCTGATATGTCGAGGTACGGATATGTCGAAGTATTTCAGTGAGTCCCTTGGAATTCAAGATAACGAGAGTCGACTGTAAATAAGAAAGCATACCTTCGGACATTTGCAAAAAGTAAAGATTCAGATCATCCTGCGCGAATACTGAACAGAATCCTCAACGGGCGCATTTTGGATAGACAAGAATGCAAAGTTTCTTCACTAGAACAACGAAAACTCCGATAAGACGGTGAGGATGCGCAGGCTGAATTGTTTTCGTTAGGAGGACATGTCAGTAGGCATGTATCCTTATGATGCGGTTTTTTATGTTCCGACTTGAAATGCCAAAAGAGTCATCAAATAAGACTTACTGTGTCCCCATCAACACTTTGGTGAGGCTATACTGTTGAGGCCGTCCATCTGTCTGCTTTTTCCATCTGTTCGTCTGCTAAATTACGTCACGTATCCAAGGCTAGTACTGCAGCTAGTGAGGAAAACGCGGGCTGAAAAGACAAACTAAAATTGCTTTTACGCGGATCTGTAAGTGGTTTAAGTTTCCATCTGGAGCATAAGCGGACACATAACGCTTGTGTATTTGAAATGAAATTGAAAAAAATACTATAAGACTAAAACGTGAGCTTTTGCTAAAGTTATTCATTGATGCGTTGAAAACTAAAAATGGGGGGCATGAATATTTGAGAGAGGAGACGTGTACCAAGGAAATGAGTATAGTTTGTTATCCAATAAGATCTCTTGAAATGGCTTTGTAATATAGCATAGTATGATGCAAAACAAAATAGATATCGCCGATAATAAGCCATAGAGATCATAATATATCTCTGAGATACAGGGCATTATTGGAGAAAGATAAGGATCGTTGACATTTATTTAAATTATTTATTCGGGTGATTAGTGTCTAATATTGCGGAATCCATTACTGAGACATTAACAGTCCTGATGAACTGTCTAGAAGATATCTTAATGTCACTAATTGAAACGGACGTGTTCCCATAGATACGAGTTTTAAGGAAACGACTGTAAGTATATGGTAATATTGTACTACTGTCTGCCACTGGCAGTCATTCTTTACATATTACAGGAGTACAGATTGTGCTGGTCGATAGAAAACGCATACGCATGAGCTATTCAGTTGCATTAATGTGTTACAATTTTTACTGTTTTCAAACGTACATGTTTATGAGTGCAGATGTTTTTGTATGTGTGTCATTGCCATTCAGTACGGTTAATACTGAAATATCTGGGAAATTTTGACAAATGAAGCTAAATCCATGCAGAATTTGAAACATCGTGATAAGAAGGTGGGGCCTAAGTACCTATCACGAACCCATTATCAGCGAGTTTCCTAATTCAGATGATATTACCATAATGCTTCCCTTCGCTATATTTAGAACAAGACAATTATTTGTAAAGTGTAAGGTGTCCCTTAAAGACCTAAGCAAAATTGTAGCAGACGACATTCTATTTTTTATCATTTTTGAAAGAAAATTTTGTTGACAATTCATGAAATGTCAACTTATTTTTCTCTGGAAAAATCAAAATGTCGTCTGCTGCAGCTGTGATTAGCGTTTTAAGGGTTTAATGTATAAAGTGACTAGCAATTCTGTACATTTAAATCCTATTCTCCTTTGTGGACAACAAAAATTTTGAGTTCTGTTATTAGTATCAGATTTAATCTTTACAAGTCTATTGGAAATTTCAGCTGACAACAAATTAAATATATTTTTCTTCTTTTTTCAGAAAATAGGAGTTGACATTTATGCAAATTACCTGCTAGAGAGAAAATTTGCATGAAATGTCATGTCATATTATCTGGGAAAAGTACCAAACATATTAAGGAATATCGTCTGCTGATTTTTTCCCCAGCATGATAAGCGTTAAGAAGACACGAAATAGGTTTGAAAAAAAACACGTCACTCTTCTTACTTCCTGTTTGCTTTCTTACATACCAGGCCCCTTCTAAAAAGAATCTACCTTAAAAGGAAAGAATTTGTTCAGATTGGGAGCATGTTTGGTATTTTAGACTTAACTCCTTTTCAGAATGGAGGCAAAACAAGTCACCTCACCATCCAGGGATAGTATTCATTTCCCTTTAAACGCATCTGCCAATGTATTTTTTGTCACGGGCTCGACCGTTGCAGTACAACAAAAGATATGTGACATCGACGGTCTTTACTTTACAAGGCGTTTAAAATTATTATAACGTTTAAATGTTCGTGAGATATAAGACAGCTAGATTTGGCCATCTCGGCACCAAACCCCATTCATCACCCTCAACTTACTATAGGGATCAAACATGGTTTTTCATGCATTAATATTCGCCAAGTCCCGTGGGAAGTGTTGAAAACCGAACCCGAAGGCCGCGGTTTTCAACACCTCCCAAGGGACCTGGCGAATGTTAATGCAATGAAAAACCATTTTCGATCGCTATTATTGCATAAAAATTGAAAACATTTGCTACATTTTGCGTTATATCTTGCACTATTTTGTTTCACCTTTTCACCGATGTGAACGCTATTTCCACGTACTATGCTTGTTCTATGGCAGGACAGTACACATCTCGTGACGGCAGCTATTCTGTGGCCCGGTATGAGCATATTGAAAATTGCGTAGCTGTGCATTAACAGCGCGTGAATTGTATTGTTAATACATGGCTTTTCGCCGGTTAATGCACGGCTATTAATAACGTGCGACACTGCTTTTTATGCAATAATAATCGTTGTTGTTTCGTGACGGTTATATTAGCTTTTTTAATGCCGTCGCTTGCTGTTTGATGCTGTTTTTTTTTTTTTTTTTTTTTTTTTTTTTGTTTGTTTGTTTGTTTTTTTAATCAGCATTGAAAAGTTAATAAATAAAATATATTCGTTATTTAGATTCTTGACAGGGGATATTGGTTTATTTTCCCTGCCTCAGAAATTTGTTTCTCCTGGCCTAACGGCTCAGGTGAACATAATTCTCAGGCAGGGTATATAGGTCATGTCCCCTGATAATAATATTTTCCTGAGATGCAACATGCAAAGTTAGCCTTAATCCATTTATGCAGAGTGGACTCTTCTACTTTAACTCTTTGGACTGGTCCATTTCCAATAAAAGGGGTGTCCGATTAGTTATTGTTATTACCATGTTTTATAGAAATCCTTATATTGAATGCAAACAGTGTAGACCCTGATCAGACGCCGCGTTATGCGGTGTCTGATCAGGGGCTACACTGTTTGCAAATGCCCCTTTTATGGGACGCTATGCATAAATGGGTTAAGGTTTATGCGATAATAAGTCACCACGTGCAAATTTCTTCATGATATACGTGTATTCAAACCTTTGGTTGCAAGTCTATGTAAATTTGTACATGTACCCCCCATATTCTCCCATTATGTATAGCGAAAACGGGTACGCATAGGTCTAAATTATTGGGTGGATTTTTGGAATTTTGCAGTTTTAAAACCAACTTTTCAATGTGTTTTCATACTTCTAGCATTTTTTTTTTCACTGCATAAATGTTTCAAGTTGCTTAATAACCAAAATATTCCTCTTTGTTTCCATATGATAATGTTAAAATGTCATAGCTTGCATAACTCTGGATAAGAAAAATATTGAGATATATATTTTCTGATTTTTTTTTCCACAAAAATATATATTGTGTGATACACAGCAGAAGCACCCACAGAGGCGCTTCTAATAAGTACCTATAGTATATGATAACCACAGTTTTAACCAGATTTTCCCCCTAAAACCTAATGCATTCTTTCCTAATCGGCCCTATGATGCTACATGATAAATATGAACAAAATGGGCCTACTGGCCTATACGTATGCTTGTTACATTCTCCCATTTTAAATGCATCGGAAACATTTCTGCACTCAAGCAACCATAAATCCAAAGTCAGTTGACCAATATGGCCCATGTTTGAACTCCACCTACATTTTATGTCTGGCCTGGTCATCTACAAGTATAATAAGGATTGGATAAAACATGAAGGCATTATCACCGGAAAATATTCACCAATTATAAGTATATGGGCTGGGGTGGTCGGGTGGTGCGAAGGTGCTGTGTATCTTACATCACTGGGGCGTCCAACTGATATTGGCTTACAGTTGGGCAAGGCCTGCTATCCTTGTAGTGGGTAAGGGTAGAGGGGGAATGTTTTTATTTCTTCTGTTTCTTCACTTTCATTCCTGTTCCTCTTTTTTCCCTGTCCCTCTCTTTCATCTCCTCTACTCTCTTCTATCTCTTTTCTCCCTTTCTCTGGGAGACGACACAAAATGACCCTCAAGGGTTGACGTGTCGTTAAACCCCAACACAATCAATAAGTATATGGGCACATTACTCCAAAGTTAACGATAAGATCAGGCATAAAATCGAACTTCAACTAGATTTTATACCTGTTCTGGTTACCTGCAAATTTAAAGCTGGTCTGTAAAAAAGCAAAGCCGCAGTCATCCGGACAACATTTTCCCCATTATAAGTCAGTGGTAGATATTGGTTATCATGGTTACCACAGTTTTGGCCAGGAATGCCTCAAAACCTAATGCATCCCTTTTCCCTGCCCAATAATGCTACACATAAAATTTGATCAAGATTCGCCATCTGGCATTAGAGACATACGTCTTTAAAACTGTGGATGCCGGATGACGACGAACGCTGGCGCATTGGCATACTACTGGCTCACTTGGTCAGCTAAAACCCTTCCCACTTGACGGAACAGTCTTTGCCTTCTTTGGCGGGGTGAGCTAATGTGTTTCCATTGTTTAGACTGTTCTTTGGATTCTGGGGTGAAATGAAGGACCCATGTTTCATCCATAGTCACAAACCTCAGCATCTGTCTCAAAAAGGTTCAGATTAGCACGCGATATATTCTGTCTCGTGTGCTTCTGCTCAACTGTCAGAACTCTGTGTACACAAAGGGCTGAGAGTTTTGTTATATCCAGGGCCCAGTTGTTCAAAGCGTCGTTAGCTTAACGAGCTCGTTAAGGGTCGTTTCGTTAACTGTTTTAGCGGATTCAATACACAATATTTTGATATTTTTTGCTGAAAAAAATAGAGTAGCTTTTGCACTGCAAAAGCTACTCACATTTTTTCAGCAAAAAATTTCAGCGTATTTGCGTATCACTCAGTGTAAATTTTAACGAATCGTTAACTAACGACGTCGTTAGCTTTGAACAACCGGGCCCAGATCTTCCGTAAGAATGGCATAATCTATTTCTTGAGATATTCCAACATCACTAGCAATGTATCTCTCTATCACCCATAACCATATCAATGACTTTATGGACTATTTCTGTAGTTGTCACAATGACAGGCCTTTCAGAACGGGGTCATCCTCAAGGCTCTCCCTGCAACGGTTTAATTCTGCCACCCAATTTTTGAGGTAGCATATGAAGGGGCATCCTTCCTCAGTGTTGCTACAGTATCAGCATAAAATAGCCTTAGGTGCTAGACCCTTTTATGCAAGTAGTGAATCACCGCTTTTTTCAGCGATTTTGTCCATTTTGCAAAAGTCACGTACCATGTTTACTTAAACATTTTACCATTTCGACACAAACTGACCAAATTACATGGGTTGTTAGTTACGAAGCCGTAAATAGACAAGAAATGCGAGGGCTGAAAATAGGCAGCCCTGCTTAAATCCTTCAATACAAGGCTCAAAATATATCAGTTATCTCACGTATGCTGTTGCTCGGCAGATGAATCGAAAGACGTATATAGCCAGGCCATTCTTATGTGTTCTTTTTTTTTTTTTTTTTTTTTCCGCAGTTTAGTTAGAATGTGATTTTCCAGAGTACGAGTACGAGTATTCAAAAAAAAACATCATTTCGTGTTCCATCTACTCATTTGCCTTGTGGGCTTTTCAACTCCTTTGCCCTTATTCGCACTGTATACATTTTTATAATATCTTAAAAGAAGGTTTGTCGCGTAATGGAACGACAACTGTCACGCCCTAACTTGTTATTGAATTATCCCCCTTATAATGTTTGGACTTTACAGCATTATGCGCACCATTACTCTAATGCCCTTGAAAATGCTGTAAAGATATATGGTATAATTTTAGACTGGAGCAAGCTTATGTGTCGCATAAAAAAAGAACAATATTCCTTCATTATTATTTTTGAATTATCTTCAATTCTAATTTTAGTCATTAAACATTATGCTCTTAATAATTCCTATGTTCCGAGATATATATTTGATGATACTTGGAAGAAATGTAGACTGAGCCAAGTAGACAGGTCACGTTAAGGAATGACAATTCTCCCTTCCTTATTTTTCTATCATGCCTCCTCAAAAATTTGGTAATAAAACATTGTATGCTGTGTACCTCCTATGCACCTGAATATATTTTTGATGATACTTGGCAAAAATGAAGATTAGGTTTACAGGTCTTTCATGTAATAAACTGAAAATTCTCACTTCTTTTTTTATTATTTTTTCTTCTGTTTGCTGTCATTAAACTGAGTGTTCGTTACTACTGTGTCCCTGGACACTACTGTGTCCCTATGTTATGATGCAAGTTTGTAAAACGGTAGACTCTGGAAAATGGACGTGTCGAAAAAAGGAAGTGCAAATCCTGTGTCCTTATCCTTTCAGTTATATCTCCTTATATTTCGTCATTGAATCTTGTGCGTCAAGAAGGTAAAGGAATAATACGGGTCAGTTTCTGATTTTTTTTTAGATAATCTCCCCTGCTAATATTTGGTCATAAAATCATGTCATCAGACCCTGACTATATTTTGGCGTAGCCTTGTAGAAATGTTTAACTGGGTTTAAGATGTGTGTCTTAATTTTAGGACTTTCTTCTTTCTAAAATACAGTTGGCTCTTGTTATCTCGACCTCGCTTATCTCGAATAACCGCTTATCTCGAAGTAAAATCTGGTCCCTGCTTAAATATGAAAAGCTAACAACAGGTAACAAAATATCGTGGAAAAGAGAAGAAATTGCTCCTAATCACAATATTTTCAATATATCTCTAACTTCAGGAGTCAAATTACATACCCACTTGTTAAATGTGGTTGTTCGATTTATTTTTTCCTAAATTCTGCAAATCTGATATGTCGAGGTACAGATATCTCGAAGTATTTCAGAGAATCCCTTGGAATTCGAGATAACGAGAGTCGACTGTATGTTCGTGTGTGGAAGGGTGGTTGTAAGTGCCTTTTGTATTTTCCGCAGATGGGAAAGAAGGCTTGTAGTACTTCCCCAGCTAGCATTCTTTAAAATTCTACAGCGGGCCGTTATCGGTCCGTCAGCTACCTGACGGGCCGATAACGGCCCGCTATAGATTTATGTGGAATGCTTACTGTGTGTTCTGTATCTGCCCTCTCATTCGCCTTTATTTCTCTGTTTTTTCTCCCCTATTAACTCTTCTATACCTTTTCTCCCTTTCTTCGGGAGACTACATCAAAAATCAAGTTCAAATATACATTCATTAAACTTCAACTCCCATGCCCATGGACACATTATAATGATATTTGGTAGAACTATTGACTAAGTCAAGGAGGTAAGTCTTGCTACGAGCGTAAGTAATGAGAACTCTCGCTTCCCTGTTGGTATTTTAAACCACTTTCTCGTATTTGGTCATACACTCTTGACCCTTCATATCTTCCATTCCCCTAGATATATTTGATGATATTTGGGAGATAGTCTAGTAGGCGTAATGCGTAATCGAATAACAACTTTCGCTTCCTTATTTTTCCCATTATCACGGACTTTGGTCATTTAACCTTGTGCGCTCCGTAAGTCCTATGCTCCTGAATATACTTGATCATGCCTTACAGAAATTTAGACTGGATCAAGAAGGTATGTCATGAAAAGGAAAGACAACTGTCGATTAATTATTACTGGCTTATTTCCGCTTTAAATATATACAGTCGACTCCCGTTATCTCGAATTCCAAGGGACTCTCTGAAATACTTCGAGATATCCGTACCTCGACATATCAGATTTGCAGAATTGAGGAAAAAATAATTCGCACAACCACAGTAACAAATATATATGTAATGTATGACTCTTGAAGTTAGAAATTTATTGAAAATATTGTGGAAAAGAGGAGAAATTGCTCCTTAGGAGCAATTTCTCCTCTTTTCCACAATATTTTTTACCTGTTGTTAGATTTTCATGTTTAGGCAGGGACCAGATTTTCACTTCGAGATAAGCGGTCATTCGAGATAAGCGAGGTCGAGATAACGAGAGTCAACTGTAGTGTATAAACCTTGTGCACAATGTATAATACTGGATATATTTTGATGATACTTAAGTGTGTAGAAATAGTGACATGGCTGAGTGCAGAGTCGTGTAAAGGAATCAGCTTTTACTGCCTTGTTTCTTAAGGGGTTGTCACCTCTTCTAGTAAATGGTTTTTAAACCATGTGTGATCACTCACTCTAAGGCCTCTGGATATAGATTTTCGTATACTTTAAAGAAATGTTGATTGGGCTGTCTAGGTCAAATAAATTATGTCATGTTATCTATTCTTTTATCTGTTGGCCATTAAACATTGTGCACTCGAAAACTGAGAGATGTCATTGTGTCCAAATTGAAATAATTAATTTAAATTGAGGACTTTTGTCTGTTTGTCCATATTCATTACAACGGATTCACTAACAGGCCCAGTAGTCGGGGGACCTATGTCCGATGTCATTTTATTATTATATACATTTCTCCATTTCAGTGGGCAGAGACACAGCTGTGTAGATATATTGTGAAGTAAATACATGTACTAGATTCTATAAAACAACTATATGCACCTAATCCCACTGTGTTGCTTTTTAATGACAGATTCTATCTGTCATTCTTCGTTGCCACGCACGGTTTTAGAGAAAGTGACTTTGACTCTTATTCAATTTCGTATTCATCCGCGCACAAAAGTAGACCCAATGTTTCAATGTGTGAATATTAGTACGCCATTGAAGAGCTGTCCATACAAAAGTAGTGCAACTTGTGCTTGATCTATGGCGAGAGTCGCTGAGAAAACCCGCCTTAATATATGTGCGAACAACAAAGGCATAGATCAGCCTGCGCGTCCGCGCAGGCTGATCAGCGCCTTTGTTGTTCGCTGTAGCTCGTTTTTTTCGACGAAGAAGCGTCTCACAAACTTAAATGGAGAACAGAGTGATACCTGGAATTTATTAGTTTCTCATAGAATCTGTCATTTCAGGGCTTTTCAGCCCTTTGATTACTGTCTGCTTAACGGCAGCAGCTATACGGTGGCTCTTGAAGATCATGATATTGTTCTTATCACGCGTTCTATTTCCGCACCCTCTTACAGACATACACTGATGGCTCTTCATCAGCTCTTTCGGTTAGCCTAAGTGCTGCTTAATGTATTATTACGCCAATATTGATGCGCATGGAGGACTGAACGAAGGAAATTAATTCACGTAAATAAGCGGAATTGCACAATCTTTCTGATAAGAGGACATCAGTCTCTAATGCAGTTTGCCAGTATTCAATGCGAGAGATAAAAATTCATTTTCACAAGCTGTCCGAATATAGATTGCAAGATAATACCATCTGCCGCCTTAAATTGTTTAGCGATAATCTATTTTTAAACAGTGCTTTAATAAAACATTACCTGAATTTACATTGCTAGCGAGTTGAATTGTCTTTTTTATTTGCTCGCCGTCCCTGGTGTACCGTCCACAGGCAATAAAGTGTATAGGTAGCTTCTTAGTGCACAGGTGATGACGTAATCAAAAGAAATGGTTAGGTCCGATAAAGAATTAAAAAACTTTTAAAATGACTTCATAAACTAGAATCACTCCTACAGTATCCACCCTCGCACCCACCCGCCCCCCTCCCCCCACCCCACCCCTCATGGTAAGCATATATGGCATCAGTTTTGCAAACGCATAACCGGGCTCGATTTTAAGCTCTTGTTATGCCTCAGCAAATGGAGAGAGCAGCTGTAGCTGTGTGGTTCGAGTGCTTCAATGCGAGGCTGATGGTTGCGAGTTCGAGCCTTGCTCAGACCATCGGCTGTCATAAAACTGTCTCTGTTAACCAGCAGTGAATCGGGAAAAAAGCAGCGACAGAAAAGATTGGTCGTACTTTTTATATACTATGCCCAAGGCATGGTGGGCTGTACCTCACACTGCCTGCCCAACAGCCGCAATTTTATTTACATTTGCCTCATAACAATGCGATGCTACAATCTCGTTTAATCCATTTATGCGTGGACTCTCTGAGTGGTGTCGTCCATCATGATTTAAACAATATTTACTCAATAGTTGATAATAATGTACAAATACATATAAGTCTTGATCTGACAATAAGCGATGAAGCAATGAGTCATCCATCTTGGACTTTGGACAAATCCATTTATATTGGAAAAAGGTGTTTCACAAAACCAGCTATTGTATGATGTTAGGTTGCGATATCACTATTAATATCTGACACTTTTGACCATCGGAGCTTAAATGTATAACAGACGGAACATGTAATGTCTGTGAACCGTCTTCCGGTTAACCGTTTTCTATGTCACTATGCAGTCGTTATATGCAAGACACAGATATCATGCATATGCGCAATTTAATGCTTCCTAAGAAGATAAGTGCATTGATTGTGTGACGCCCATAAACGCGGACAACAAAATAATCTGTGCAAGCAGTTTATCAGCAAGACAAGTGCTCAAGGGATCTCATACAGCCACAAAGTTGTGTTGTTTGTTTGTTTTATAAAAGTAATAATGTCTGCAATTAAACATTAGAAATTTAACAATTGCTCATGTAAAGTTTTTAATGGCCAAGTGTTAGATTCAACGAAAGTGAAATTGAAGTGTTGTGCAGGCCGGTAATGTCTGCTGTCATGAGTCCTTGGTAATCTACGCGCTATCTGAGTAGAGAAACAACATAGTGTGACCGTCAGTATTACTTGCCCTTGCCCGTACTCACCTACTCTTTTACTTTATAAAGCGATTACTTGTATGCGCGATTTAATACCACGGATCAAAATATAAAATCGTTTTGATTATTAAACAGTCACTGAATAGATGTGAGGCCTCACTTGCCACAAGCATATCAGAGTGGTTACGAAGTTGAAAGCTTAACTTTTAACCTGCATATTATAAATAACAGTAGACAGCATTTAAAATAATCTCTTAGGTTAAACAGCAAATTAGATTTGATATTTCATTTAAACTGTCTCTGAATGGAATGTTGTCTTATCTTATTTTCTGTGAAAAGGAGTCGTTTTGAATAAAATGTCTATTCTTATTTTCTGTGAAAAATACGAAAATATCACTATTTTGTATCCAGTGTCTACAGAGTCATCACGAAAACACGCCTATATAGTTTTGACCCCCTTAAACCCCACTTTTATACAGTAAAACTGGGGTTTACAGGGGTATACATTAATTTTCTTATTTCTATCAAAATATATATTGTGGGTACTCGTTAGAACCGCCTCGCCGAGGCGGTTCTAACGAGTACCCACAATCTATTTTTTGAGCTGAAAAATGAAAAATATCAGTATTTTTTTATCTAAAAAGTTTCCTTTTTTGGTCGTAAAATTTTCAATTTATTTGAATAGGCGTGTTTTCGTAATGGCTAAAGCTTAATTGTATATAAAACGAAACGAGTAATGAGTTGGCCAGTAATGGAGCACAGTTGATACCCATAGGAACGTTGACTGTCTATCGGAACATCTGTCCGCCGATCTCCACAGATATGATCTCTGATCTTAATTGATTACGGCGCTACGTCAAATGACATTCTTTCACCAATGTTGTCGATAAGGAATTCCAGCATTTTGATGTCCGCTTTAGAATAGGCGTTCTGTCCGCTCAAATGCACTTGTAAAGATGCGTTCCGTTTTATTTGTATTTCAGTCAGTCACCTAACCGGTTGCATTCGTTTATGATTTTCGACATCCGCAATAAGTAATGCCATCATTATGTTAAATGCTATCCAAGTTATGTGTATGGGTAGCCACGTACTCATTTACGGGCATCGCAAAAACAGTCTGATAGCTGGATATTGATGCATTTAATTATAGCTATCTTCAGTCAGTTTGGGGAATTTATTATATTAAATTATCACCATTCTAAAGAAAAACTTTTGATTGCTATATTTTGTGTCATGACTTCAGTTTGAAGTATTTTATAACATGATTTTTATGATTTTTAATTCTGCATGTTGTGTCAGCAATTATGCTTAATGCATTATTCGTTCCAATGAGCAGGTTCAACATTCTTTTATTCTCTGGCAACCATCACGAAAACATGCCTATATAATTTTGACCCCCTCAAACCCCATTTTTATATAGTAAAACTGGGGTTTACAGGAATATATATTATTTTTCTTATTTGTGATCAAAACATAGATTGTGAGTACTCGTTAGAACCGCCTCGGCAAGGCGGTTCTAATGTGTGCCCACAATCTATGTTTTGAGCAGAAATATAAAAATATTTTTTTTTTAATCTGAAAATTTTCAGTTTTTGGAGGTGAAATTTTCTATATATTTGAAAAGGTGTGTTTTCGTAATGTATAGGGAACTTGTTACACATGCTAGATTACCCGCCATTTTTTTTTTTTCAAGGGAAGCGTCTTTTGTGACTTCCTGTTTGCTTACTTGCTCACCAAGCCCTACTAAAAAGGAATTTATTCTAAAAAAAAAAGAAACGGCTATAATAAAGTATTACCGTTTAACCCATGTATGTCTAGCTTCCCATAAAAGGGACATTGGCAAACAGTAAAGACCCAAATCTGACGCCGCAGAACACTGTATGCTATAAGTTAAGAAATTTCTACAAAACTGATAATGATAAAAACTAACCAGACACCCCTTATATAAGAAATGGATTTGTCAAAATAGTTATTGTAGAAGAGTCCGTTTGGCATAAATGGGTTAAAGAAGACCCCTTTGCGGAAGAGAGGCAAACAACTTTGACAAGTTTGCCTTTGATAAGTATACATTCCCCTTAGATGGAGGTTTAGCTCATAAAATACATGAGTCGGTTCTGTCTACATATTCAGTTAGGTTATTATGAATTATGGATATATTTTTCTTATTTATTATGTTTGTAAATGCTGAGAGCCAAATCCTGAAATTTACACCTCCATCACGAAAACATACCTATATAATTTTGACCCCCTTAAACCCTACTTTTATATAGTAAAACTGGGGTTTACAGGGGTATACATCATTTTTCTTATTTCTGCTCAAAACATAGATTGTGGTACTCGTTAGAACCGCCTCGGAGGCGGTTCTAACGAGTACCCACAATCTATGTTTTGAGCAGAAATATGAAAAATATCGGATTTTTTTATCTGAAAATTTTCCGTTTTTGGAGATGAAATTTTCTATATATTTGAAAAGGCGTGTTTTCGTAATGTCTGCCGTGTACATTGAATGTGTACGAAGCTGAAACTCTTATCATGCTATGAAAGATTCTGATCTGTGTTTATTACGTGATGTTATAAACCTGTGTTTACTTCACATAATAAAAAAAAACTTGAAACAATAAACGACAATACACCGTCAGTATAGTGTGATGGGCAGATAACTTTGTCAAACACTGACATACTAATTTACCTGTTTGTAATCCCAAACAATATATCCACAAGATCGATGCACATACAAAGTTTGGTGAAAATCCATTGATATTTACTTATCGTCCGGAAATGAAAATAGGGATTTGTGCAGAGTAGATAACTCTGTCAAAATTGACGAAATTCTTCCATTAGCAATCTCAAACCAGATCTCTACGATATCACTGCACAGACCAAGTTTGGGAGAAAATCCTTTTAACTTACTCTCAAGTTATCGTCCGGAAACGAAAATATGACTCTATCAATGCACATACCGAAACAGGTAAGAGAAAAGTCCAGGGAGTGCAACAATCACAAGCCACAGCCGCAACCCCTCCCCCCCCCCCCCCCCCCACACACACACACACACACACCCTGACACCAAGAGAAAGAGGAAACAGACAAAACCAAACATGCGCAAATCGAACAAACCAAGCGAGGTAATCGCTGGACTGAAAAACAAAAGAACAAAATAACACAGGGCAAAATTTAAAACAAATCGCCTCGTAGAATAAACCACAAAGTAACAAAGAGAAAGACTAGCACCCGGACCACCGCCTTGGAACGTTCAGTAGAATAAACGATCGGAGGTGTGGGTGGGGGCGGGGGTAAAACACTTTTTTGCACCCTGGATCCCGATGCTACGCTTAATACAGAACTACATAAGAAAAATTGGGTTCGCATAAAGGTTCCTAACTCAGTCAATGCATCAAAGCGAAAACATAAAACTCAAATTAATCACTATGATAAACAAAGACGAGTGCTCATGGCTAATTCTACAGTGTGCCAGAGTAAATGAAAACCAATAGTTGAACCACGGCGGGCTAAGCCAAAGACATAGCGTCAAACCCCAACCCACTGGTTAAAGTTTTACGAAGAGGCCGCCATTGAGTCTGAGGCCCGAACTGCCGTCGTGCAATTAAAGAGTGACGCATAACCATCAACAATGATTGGGTTGACTTGGTGAATATCCACTTGTATTTACCCAACTTATTATCCGGAAATGAAAATAGGGACGTGTGGCGGGCAGATAACTCTATTAGATATTTAAGAAATTGCCCGTTAGCAATGCCAAATCAGATTTTTACAATATCAATGCACATACCTAGTTTGGTGAATAGCCATTGACATTTACTCAAGGTTATCGTCCTGAAACGAAATTATGGATGTGTGGCGGGCAGATAACTCTGTCAAAAATTGACAAAATTTACCAACTAGCAATCCCAGCTCAGATCTTTACAATATAAGTGCACATACCAAATTTGGTAAAAAATCCTTTGATGTTTACTCAAGTTATCACCCGGAAACGAAATAAGGACGGACGTACGACAGACGGACGGCCAGACACACGAACATCTAAAGTAAAACCATAATACCACCCCACTCCCCATCCCAATAGCGCCAAACGTGTTCATTGAAAGAAGGATTTGACAACTACATTTATATCTTGTTTGTCCGTATGGTTGACACAGGAGCCTATTTGATCGCATAGGGGTGGGACTAAAAAAATGAAAAAAGAAAAAAAGTAAATGGTGAAATTTTACTATGATCTTGGATCATTAATTAACTGATTGGCATTGAATGCGGACAAACGAAGTTTTGTGATAAAGTTAATTCCCTCACATGTAGGACAACCTAGAACTAAAGGATGGACCTTGTTTTTTGAGGGCCTGAGATGTTCTCTCAAGTAAGTATATCTCCCTAAAAGCGTAAAATGACGCGATGACGCGATCCACAGGATAAGAGTTAAACTAAATCCATTCACGGATACTTATTTAAACTCTAAATTGTGTTTAGAATCCATTTGTTTTCACTACAGCTGATGTAAGTCGTGTGGCGTGATGTAAGTCGTGCGGCGGCCGTAAAATGTTTTCCCATACTTCACTATAGCGTTGTTTTTATTTTCTGGTCCTTTGTGATCCCGTTCCGGGATTTTTAAACAATTTATATGAAGATCACTGATGAAGCCTAATGTACCGAAATGAGTTAATCTGGATTAGGAAATTATTCCTTCTGGTCGTTCCAAGGCGGTTCCTCTGTTGCAATTCTTTTTTGTTTGTTCGTCAGTGGTTTCATATGTGGCGTTTGTTTTGTCATTAATTGTTCCTCGTTTTTCCTTCTTTTGGTGCCTCGGGAAGGCTGTGCTTCGCGATTGTGGAATTTCCCGGGTACAACATTACGAAAACACGCATATTCAAATATATTGAAAATTTCACCACTAAAAATTGGCAGTTTTCAGACAAAAATTCTGATATTTTTCATATTTCTGCTCAAAACATAGATTGTGGGTACTCGTTAGAACCGCCTCGCCGAGGCGGTTCTAACGAGTACCCACACTCTTTTTAGCAGAATTAAGAAAAATTATGTATACCCCTTTAAATTCCAGTTTTACTATATAAAAGTGAGGTCTAAGGGGGTCAAAATTATATAGGTATGTTTTCGTGATGATTTTGACACGTTGGCTGTTTTCAGCTTTGTAGGTGTTTTCATCCATCAATGGTCATTCCTTTTAGAATATATTAGAAGAGAACAAAACCCTGGGCATACGTCGCTTAAATTTACACGTTCAAGGCTGTCGTTACAAAGATACAGTTTAAACTGCGCTTGAACTTTTGTACAACTTTCGGACTTAATATGATTAGGCAGCGTGAGGGCAAAACAAACATGTGCTCGGTCGTTGACCAATCGTGTATGCTAATACAACATCGGTTAAGCTGGAACGTCAGAAAAGGTAACTTAGGACATGTATGCCCAGCGGAAGATTCAGATCAGCATTCGCGCAGTCTGATCAGAATCTTCACTGACCATATCAAGGACGCAAATTTTCTTCATGCCGACAACAAAGATTCTGATTAGCCTACGCCTATGCGCAGGAAGATTTGAGTTTTGTTTGGGCGCACATGTCAGATGGTACATTTTTTAGATTGCGGCGCACAATGTCTCAACTAATTACACGTCCTGACAAGACCATATTACATGCACGCAGTCTGTTCTTGACATGCGGAGTTGTTCTTGTCATAAAGTAGCTCATTTATATGAGAAAAAAAAACTTCACTTGGCTGGCACACTAATTAAATCGAAAGAAGGGGAAACTCCTAAAGTATACTTGTAAGTTCACAAATAATAGCAAATAAATCACAACCTGAGCAAAAGTACCTACGGACATGGAGACTCCTAAAAGGTTATTTGTAAGTTCATAAATAATAACAAACAAATCACAATCTGAGAAAAAGTACCTACGGACATGGAGACTTCTAATGTATATTTGTAAGTTCACAAATAATAACAAATAAATCACAACCTGAGCAAAAGTACCTACGGACATGGAGACTCCTAAAAGGTTATTTGTAAGTTCACAAATAATAACAAACAAATCACAATCTGAGAAAAAGTACCTACGGACATGGAGACTTCTAATGTATATTTGTAAGTTCACAAATAATAACAAATAAATCACAACCTGAGCAAAAGTACCTACGGACATGGAGACTCCTAAAAGGTTATTTGTAAGTTCATAAATAATAACAAACAAATCACAATCTGAGAAAAAGTACCTACGGACATGGAGACTTCTAATGTATATTTGTAAGTTCACAAATAATAACAAATAAATCACAACCTGAGCAAAAGTACCTACGGACATGGAGACTCCTAAAAGGTTATTTGTAAGTTCACAAATAATAACAAACAAATCACAATCTGAGAAAAAGTACCTACGGACATGGAGACTTCTAATGTATATTTGTAAGTTCACAAATAATAACAAATAAATCACAACCTGAGCAAAAGTACCTACGGACATGGAGACTCCTAAAGGATATTTGTAAGTTCATAAATAATAACAAATAAATCACAACCTGAGTAAAAGTACCTACGGACATGTTCGTCTAGCAAAGACCGAGATCACGCTGCGCATTATTGCAATTTATTACGAAAACACGCCATTTCAAATATATTGAAAATTTCAGAACCAAAAGAGGAAAATTTTCAGTTAAAAATTTTTAATATTTTTTAGATTCCTGCTCAAAACATAGATTGTGGGTACTCGATAGAATTGCCTTGACAAGGTGGTTCTAACAAGTACCCACATTCTATGTTTTGAGCAGAAATAAGAAAAATAATGTATACCCTTGTAAACCCCAGTTTTACTATAAGTAAGTAGGGTTTAAGGGGGATCAAAATTATATAGGCGTCTTTTCATGATGTAGCTAGCCACTTGTAGGATAGCCAGTTGTTCAAAGTTTCTTTGACAGGGAACAGTTAAACGCAGGCACGGTGGGTGGGTATGTTTGAAGTAAGGTTTTCTCACGTCGCGATTCAAAAAGTGCAGGAAATTTTGCTAACAACTTGAATTGGCCAAAGACATGTATTGTATTTATCTGGTCACATGCGCTACTTTGCATATTTGTCCTAAAATCTAAACAAGTCCATTTCACTACTCGAGATATCTTAATTTGTTGGATGCATTGCAAATCATGTAAAGCTTGATTTGACGACGTGTCTTCCGGCATCTGATCTGCATTTACACTGTTTGCTAAGGTCGGTGTCTCCCATTACTAAGGGAAATATAGTTTATTTTAGAAAATAATCATTGGATAATTGTATCTACCATAAGACAAGACCCCGATCATATTGAGCCAATGTGCAGACAAGATTCGGGCCATACTGTGTCAGTGTGCATACAATACCCTGATCATCATGTGCTAATGTGCAGACAAGACTCTCAATACAGTGTGTCAATGTGCAGACAAGACCCTGCTCATACTATGCAAATGTGCAGACAAGACCCTGCCAAACTGTGCCAATGTGCAGACAAGATCCTTATCAGACACTGCCAATGTGCAGGCGAGTCCGTGCTCACACTGCGCCAGTGTGCATATAAGACTCTTATCATACTGTGCCAATGTGCAGACAAGACCCTGAATACAGTGTGTCAATGTGCAGACAAGACCCTACTCATTCTATACAAATGTGCAGACAAGACCCTGCCAAACTGTGCCAATGTGCAGACAAGACCCTTGGCATATTGTGCCAGTGCGCATACACGACTCTGTGCATACTGTATCAGTTTGCAGACTAGACCCTTGCCATACTGTGCCAATATGCAGCTTTCGCTGTTTACACAAAGTATATCCCTTTTTCCCAAGATACGCTTCACCAGTAAAGATTCAACATTTGATTACACGAACAGTGCATACTCCTTTACGAAAACAAGCCTATTCAAATATACCGAAAATTCTACCTCCAAAAAATGAAAATTTCCAGATAATAAAAAAAATGATATTTTTCATATTTCTGCTCAAAACATAGATTTTGAATGCTCGTTAGAACCGCCTCGGTGAGGCGGTTCTAACGAGTATTCACAATCTATGTTTTTGAGCAGAAATACGAAAAATAGTGTGTACCCCTGTAAACCCCAGTTTTACCATATAAAAGTGGGGTTTTAGTGGGTCAACATTATATAGGCATGTTTTCGTGATGCTAAGGAGATTCCAATAATAATCAGACGGGGTAAGAAATAAATTCCTATTTTCCTCCTGTTTTCTTCAAATTAGGTATGATAGTTTGAACAGAATCAGTTTTTCCAGAAGCTATTTACTGGGGAAGTATTATATATATAATTGTGACACTCGGGGACCGTATTTCAGCTATAATTAAGACAAATAAGACATAAAATAACGCTTTTAGTATGATTTGCCATTTCATCTTATAGAAACTAATGACAGTTCGTATATAATGTCTTGAAGGTACATATGCCATTTATTGTGTGAAAGAATCATTGCGCCGATATAAGACCCGCAAAGTTTCGCTCTTACGTTGTTTATCAAGCTTGAGACATAAACTGTCACGCCACATCTCTCAACATTGACAAATGGATATTTTATGTTACGCCAGAAGCGCCATTTCTTTCCTCATATCATGGACAAAGGGCCCTTTTATCATATGCGAACAAAGAATGCCCAGTTAAGCCCTCGCATCCGTGCATTCTGATCAGATATTTCTCTGTTCACTGGTATATTCTTCAGTAGCCATCGATTCTGTAATGGAGCAACAAAAGCCATAATCAGACTACACGAATGTGCAGGTTCAAACGGGTCCTTATTTCCCGTATTTAGCATAAGAACTCTTTCCACCCCCTGCGCATTATATCTGTCTTAGCTAAGGTTTAACTTTTTCACTGCCACAGGCGATAATAATAGGCTTTTGCAAACAGCATAGATCCAGATGAGACGGCTCAATGAGCCGTCTCATCTGGATCTATGCTGTTTGACATTCAGTCTTTCAACTTTGCATATAAATGTCTTTCCTAACCATATTTTGTGAAAAAAAAGCAGACGACAATTGTCCTCTGAAATTTGGCGCCGAAAGAATTAAGGAGAAGAAAAAACAGATTAATTCAAATCGATAAAAATACACGATTGTATGACCTATTTACAACGGCACAAAATGTATTAATTGCTAGACCAATATATAATACATTTACTTGTAGTTCATTGTGAATAACACAAGACCAATGTCCAGACAAGTTTTTTTTTCTTTGTTAAATCATACAAACGAATCTGAAAAGTTTGGACAGTTGTTCGTCCGCTCATCCGTGCGTGCGGTTATAATTGCGTCCGTCGACAGTTGCACTAAAACGATTTTAACTTAATTTGGTTGGAACTGTACTTCGTTGGTGTGATGCGGGGTGGGGATTCAACTTCGATCGGCTCGTTTGATTAACTGCCACTGCCTATTGGCTTATATAATCAAAATGAAGAACAAAATGGGTTCATCCAAACGCCTTCTCAGAAATAACTAATCCAGTTTAATAATATATATATATGATGAGTCGAACACGTTCTTGAGTCCGCAGGGATTTCCTTCAAATACGATATACGGATAATTTAGGGAGATTTTCTTCTTTTACCTTGTAAATGTATGCTGTGTGTACTCATTAGAATCGCCTCTATGAGGCGATTCTAATGAGTACACACAACATACATTTAAAATATAGAACACAGAAAAGATATCCCACAATTATCTCCATTGTGCCTCCTGGTGTGGCATTAATAGTAACCTTCCGAGGCTCGAACTACCGCTGTCTCGTACAAATTTTCATGGTCCCAAAGGGGTTCGAGCCATCGAAGTTCGACTATATATATATATATATATATATATATATATATATATATATATATATATATATATATATATATATGTGTGTGTGTGTGTGTGTGTGTGTGTGTGTGTGTGTGTGTGTGTCCATTTCTTTGTACTAGATCTTTCAGATCTGCGAGAATAACTAGGGTAAATATGGAATTGTTTCATGTGTTGGAGCTGTAATTATTCTCTATATTCTCCCTAGGTGACAATTTCGTGTAGCGGTCTCTACGTATTCTAACACTTATAGTGCTATGAGCAAATTCAGCCGACAACATATACGCGATTTTTTTTTCTTATTTTTCTTTAAAAATAGGGTTTGATATTTCATGCAAATTGTCTGTAATGAAATGTCAAATCCTACTTTTGGGGCAAAATAAGAAAAAAATTTCAAATTTCTGCTGACATTTTTACCCTGTATTCTAAGCAAGATAGCACCTACACACCATATAATGTGACTGGGTGGCGTATCATGGCATTGTATGGGTTAAAGCAATATACTAAAGCGAACATTGAACATCTGTCGCATCCAAATTGCGTTGTGATATAACAGAAATGTTGTTGGAAGCGATGTTCAGTTAAACACATTACCGCTACCATCACCAATTAAGATCTACATCACGAAAACACGCCTATATAAATTTGACCCCCTTAAACCCCACTTTTATATACTTAAAATTGGGTTTTAAGGGGTATGCATTATTTTTCTTATTCCTGCTCAAAAACATAGATTGTGGGTACTCGTTAGAACCGCCTCGGCGAGGCGGTTCTAACGAGTACCCACAATCTATGTTTTGAGCAGAAATGTGAAAAATATCAGAATTTTTTATCTGAAAATTTCCTCTTTTTGGCGGTGAAATGTTCAATTTATTAGAATAGGCGTGTTTCCGTAATGTAAAGCGAACATTGAACATCTGTCGCATCCAAGTTGCGTTGTGATATAACAGAAATGTTGTTGGAAGCGATGTTCAGCTAAACACATTACCGCTACCATCCCCAATTAAGATCCAAAAGTGCCAAAACACACGGCCTAGCAGAATATTATCGAGCCCATCAGCATGTCTGTATTTTTCGAGAAATTAAATCAGAAATAATCATTTTAACTGAAGCCAGAATGCAACATTATTGGGCTTCACTTGTGTTTGCTACTTAACAATTGAGCCAGCGCACGACAAAACCTACAATAAGACTTGTGCGACCAGCGAAGACACAGATCAGCCTGCACATCCACACAGTCTGATCAGAGTCTTCGCTGATCGCATGTACCTTTAACAGCCTCCGGGTTATCCAAAGTGCTATAAACGAGAACCCTTGCCATACAGGGCGGATATACAGGGTGATCTGAGTACTTTCTGTTCTGGTTACACAGGTCTTATTGTAGGTTTTGTCATGCGTTGGTTCATTTCTTTGCATGAGATTTAAGGGGAACGGATACACTTTCAAGGAGAAGTTAACTCTGTCAAACAGTTTTGTTGCTATTCTTAAAAAGGCTCTGCTCTAAAAGAAATTCTTTTCTTCTTGACACCTTTTTAGAATTATATATTTATAATTATTCTGTATTTGTACTGCATTTTAACCAAGGGAATCTGGTACCAGTAAAATCGATGTAACTTCCCCGTCCGGTAGTTTTTACTACTCGATGTTCTAATGCGGTGGGTCTAGTGTTGACAAAGAGTTGTGGACCTTGTGACTGCTCGCTGCGGGGCCATCACGAAAACATACCTATATAACTTTTTACCCCCTTAAAACCCACTTTTATACAGTAAAACTGAGGTTTACAGGGGTATTCATTATTTTTCTTATTTCTGCTCAAAAACATAGATTGTGGGTACTCGTTAGAACCGCCTCGTCGAGGCGGTTCTAACCAGTACGCACAATTTATATTTTGAGCAGAAATATGAAAAATATCAGATTTTTTTATCTGAATTTTTTTTATTTTTTGGTGGAAATCTTTTCAGTATATTTGAGTGGGCTTGTTTTCGTAGTTTTTTTTTTCCCCCTGTTTTGTCCTGTTTATTTTCTTACTTATGAATCTGGTCGGTCGTTTCTGGTAATTTTGCCGCCTTATTGGGAAATAGGGAACTAGTTGCTTTACTTTTTTGATGAATTCTAACACGTTTGCTCTCCATTTGTTGTCAGTATAACTTACTTTATGCAGAGCAATTATACTTGTTTTGGACAAAAGTAATGTCCAGTACATCTGAATGAAATGTAGACGATTGCTGGAGTAGAAGATAACACTGGCGTCTCAAGTGGGCACCATATTCTAAAGTCATCAGATATGTCCTCATATTAGTCTGAAACACAACACAACCATGATAATCAGTTCATAAATGCACATAACTTTGTACAAACAACATATTAAAAGGTGTCAATTCTCTGTGATGTTACAAAGGTGTAGAGGTTCTAATCATTGGTAGGCTGTGTTCTAATGAGTGTCCACAACGTGTGTTTTCGTGGGGAAATAAGAAACAAATATCAAAAGGTCGTGGTTAAATATTGCCTTATCTGGAGCAAAGGGTTAGACATATATTTCACAAAGGCGTGCTAACGCAATGACGTGTAATTACTGATACCTCCACTCGATGTCAGCAGTGGGGTCCTACAATACAACAATGACATATAAACTCGTTAAACCTAGCTAGCATTTCACTTCAATCTATATTAGACGGTTTTTCGACCCGACAGGATTCATGTCAGACCGATATTGGCCCGATGTAGATTTAAGTAGAATCCTAGTTGGGAAGGGACTAGATTCACTTAATAGATTTTTCCTGCTTATTTTTACAAAGGCGACAGCTTTTGGGACTACCATTTTGCTTTTTCTGCCTAATGAGTCCCTTTTATAAAGAGGTATATTCTAAAAAGTAAGACCCATCACGAAAACATACCTATATAATTCTGACCCCCTTAAACCCACTTTTATATAGTAAAACTGGGGTTTACAGGGGTATACATTATTTTTCTTATTTCTGCTTAAAAACATATATTATGGGTACTCGTTAGAACCGCCTCGATGAGGCGGTTCTAACGAGTACCCACAATCTATGTTTTGAGCAGAAATATGAAAAATATCGGATTTTTTTATCTGAATCTGAAAACTTTCAGTTTTTGGTGGTGAAATTTTCAATATATTTGAATAGGCGTGTTTTCGTAATGCCGGTTTCAGAAGGGAGACAAACACTTCAAACGGCCCTACTTACAAAACCAACGTTTTGGCATCTATATAAGTAGCACAAACTTTTAGGTTTAATGTAATATGTAACATGTAATATTGCAAAACCTTCTAGTTGTTCGCGTTTGTTAGATATATATCAAGCATGCTCGCAGATATATTGTACCCATTTGATTTGCAAATAGCCTATAATGAAACTTCTAGTTGCAAAAATGGTCTGTGAACTGTGGTAATGTTCCTTTTACCTAATGTTATCGTATATAGGACCTTCATGCGATTCGCAGCTGAAGCTTCTAAGGGTCAGTGTCCTAGTGCCCCTTTTCGTGTTACAGGGCTCATATATAGTGGTCCAAATCGTTCACACTAGAACGGCACTCCCACGATGGTGGGCAGCGCATATCCACGCAGTCGCCAACTTAGACTTAACGACTACTGCTTTCATCCTACGTAAGCAATTTTAGCTGTACAATGGTCTACCAATCATACCGGTCGCTCTGATATGCTATAAGACCATCTTGCACATCACGACATGCCTATATTATTTTTGACCCCCTTAAACCCCACTTTTATATAGTAAAACTGGGTTTCACAGGGGTATACATTATTTTTCTTACTTTTGCTAAAAACATAGAATGTGGATACTCGTTAGAACCGCCTCGCCGAGGCGGTTCTAACGAGTACCCACAATCTATGTTTTGAGCAGAAATATGAAAAATATCAGAGTTTTTTATCCGAAAATTTTCAGTTTTTGGAGGTGAAATTTTCTGTATATTTGAATAGGCGTGTTTTCGTAATGAAAAATGTATTTCTCCTCATGCCCCTCCCAATTTTACCGCCCTTAGTTGTTTGACTCCTACCGTGACTAGAGGTCCAATATGTTATAGTGAAATGGTGTTATGTTGTATAATTCCAGCCATTTTGATAGGCTCTACTTATCATCCCGAATTTTTGCTTTTAACATATTCTAAAACAAATCAGTGTTTGACACATTTATGACTTAGGTGATTAGATTGAATGATTGAGATCCTGAACTCCTTGCCAATATGGTTAAACGACAATTATATAATTGGTCAAAATAATATGTTATTTTTCTAACGAAGTCAAAATAGTGTTGAAAACTATGTATTCTTGATAGCAATATACAATACATATCTAAAAGCATATTTTTAAACAACAATTTATCTTTCTCTAGCAAAAGGAGCAATTTTGTGGCAATGCTATATAATACTAAATAATAATAATTTTGCAATGTTTATTAATAATTTTATACAAACACAAGCTTAACCCTGGCAAGGTCATACTGAATCGAAATGATTCTCTACCTTTATTTCGTTTATGTACTAGTGTTCTGATTATATCGCAAAATAAGCAGTATCTTACGTATCTATAGAAAAATATCTTGCCAATTTGTTACACACCAAAACTGTAAATAAAAATCAAAAAGGATTGCCTTTGAAAACTAAGAACACGCAAAATTACGAAAATCGGAGACTCAGTTTGAATCTCTTCATATGCAACCACGCCGCCTTAAGCGGTATTTAAATTTTCAAAATAACCGGGATGGGCTCAATGATCCCAAAGGAAATAAAATATAACCTGCACTATGATGATGTACAGGGAGACTTTTTACGGCCGCCACACGGCACATCACCATCTACAGTAGAGTAAAATAAAGTAAAAAAAGACTGCCTTCGGAAACAAAGAACACACAAAATCACGAAAATCGCAGACTCAGTTTGATTATGAATGTCCTTGGAAACAAATAACACTTCAAGAATAGAAAGTTGATTGATAAATTATCTCATGTTCCGATGTATGAAAAGAGCTCCCTTTTTACATAAGTAATATTTTACATTGACAGTTGTGTGCATTTTATATGTATATATGGATATTTAAGATTTACGAGTAAATGCACAAATCTTAAATATAATAATATTTCATAACTTCAGTGTCCTGTGGATCCAGAGAGTTCCTTGCATATGAGTGCGCTAGCGCAGCAAAAATATACCCTATCCGACGGGTCATCACAATACTGTTCGATGAAACCTGTTTTTATTTACTTTTTTATATTTTTTGTTTTTGTTTTTAACAAGTGTAGCTGTGCAGTGGTTATGTCTCCTAACTCTGAAGGGCTAGGCGCTGCCGTTGAAGCCGGCGTTGGTCCGAACCTCACTCAGCCCAGTGGTAATTACTATTTCTCCCTTATATGTGTGTATGTAACACACCATTTTGGCCTTCTGTTGTTTTGACGGGGAATTTGGTGTACCGCCCCTATCCTAGGAATGGTCCATTTAACATCTAAAGGTCTGGACATAGGGTGATAGTGCGGATGTCGCATTTTGAAAGCGAGTGTGGACTGTCCTTACAGCTGGAGAATTTTGCACTGTTTCTGTATGTAGGCCAGGTCCCTTTACTAGGGTATCGCGACTGGGCAGGTGCATCGCCAAAGAGATAAAGGGGGTGGGGATCAGTATGTGGTGCGGTGGAGCGCCGATGGAGATGATCACTCTTAGTGCAGAGTCGCTACTCGGAATGCTAATACCAAGTTGCTTTCGTGTACATAACCGCCTACCCGGTGGGATGTATATACTGTATAATTTAGGGCCCAGTTGTTCAAAGCGCCCTTAGCTTAACGAGCTCGTTAGTGGTCAAAATGTTAACTGTTCTAGAAAGTAAAATAACTAATTCACAGATATTTTTGCTGCAAAAATGTTAGTAGCTTTTGCGAATGCAACATTTTTGAAAACGAATGCTGTCGTTGTAACCAGGGTTCACTGTATATGCTCAAATATTTGGGTTCTACGTATTTACGCTAAATATCGGACACCTTAACTCCTTACCGTACTTGTCTTAACTTATAACAAGGCCATTTGACCACCAGCTGACGTGTCTAAAACCGCTCAATAAGTGGCGTACTTTGTAGACCCTACTCAGACGCTGCGTCCGATCTGTGTCAACACCGTTTGTTCATGCCTGATTCTTAATGACTTAAATGAATAGAATAAATGGTTATTTCATTTCAACGGTCTTCTATTACATTTAGTTAAAAATAATAGTGGAAGTTCTAGAAGCAGAACTGCCAGTCTTGTGTATATTTGTTTTGGCTATTGCAAAATATACGAGAGCAAGTCAATAAGTAACCAGCCTATCCCATTTCCAATTGACCGAGACACCCAAGATTTTCATGCCTTGTTTCAATACATGTTTTAGGCCTGAGGGCAAAATTGCACCCTTATCGTGTCATTCACTCATAAGATATTGAATGTCAAACATGGCTAGCGATGCAAAAGTAAGCTTTTCGTCAAAAGTTGAGTGCCGTGCTGTAAGTCGGTACTTGTATTTGAAAGGGAAAACAGGTCAGGAAATACATTGCGAGTTGACCAATGTTTATGGGTCTTCTGCACCATCGTATGCACAAGTTAAATTCTGTTTTGGGGAATTCAAACGCAGTAGAATGTCTTTAGAAGACGAAATCAGGTCTGGACGCCCATCAGATGCCACCGATGAAGAAATATGTAACAAAGTACGGGATCTGGTGTATTCTGATAGGCGAATTAAGGTGGAAGAAATAGCGAATGCATTACACATTTCACATGGTAGCGTTTCAACAACTTTACATGATCGCTTGGGTATGCACAAGCTAACAGCCCGTTGGGTCCCAAAATGCCTTAACGACGAGCAAATGGCAACCAGAGAATCAGTATACAGCGCATTGTTGAAGCGGTTTAGGTCAAAGGAAGATGATTTCCTTTCACGTCTGGTGACTGTAGATGAGATCTGGGTCCATTATTATGAGCCAGAGAATAAAGCTCAAAGTCGCCAGAGTGTAGGGCCGAGGTCTCCGAGGCCAAAGAATTTCAAAACGCAACCCTCTGCTGGCAACTGTATTTTGGGATGCACAAGGCGTTATTATGTTGGACTTCCTAGCAAAGAAAAGTACAATAACAGGTGCGTATTATGCAAATTTGCTCGACCAACTGAGAACTGCGATCCGTGAAAAACGCCGAGGTAAACTCTCCAAAGGGATTCTGCTCCAACAGGACAATGCGAGAGGCCACACTTGCAAAATTGCAATGGATGCTGTTGAGCGGAATGGGTACGAGCTAATACCGCACCCCGCCTATTCTCCGGACTTAGCTCTTAGTGACTATTTCCTATTCCCAAACTTGAAAAAGGATATTCGTGGACGTCATTTCCGGTCCAACGAAGAAGTCGTGGCGGCATTTGAGGAGTGGGTCAGAGACAAGGACCCTGGCTTCTTCAGTTCTGGGCTGATGGCACTGGAACACCGTTGGTCCAAGTGCATCATTCTAGAGGGCAATTACATCGAAAAAGTAGAGATCGATCTCACCCAGAAATAAGTTAGGCTGGTTTTTTTATTGACTCGCCCTTGTATTAGTCAAAATGTCTTTTTTATACAACATAAATGTATAATAGCTTCCTCGGAGTATTTGCCTAAAACCGAAGTTTAGGTCATTCGATAATATTCCATTGAAATTATTATTTATTATTATTATTATGTGAAGTAATTCTATGAATCGTAGTCAAAAAACGTACCTTCTGATATAATCGCCTAGCAAAGATTCAGATCAGTCTGCGCATTTGCGCAATCTGATCAGAATCTTCTTTGGCGCATTTTTGGATAGCCGAGGTTGCAACGTATTTTTGTTTTTGTTTTTTGTCGTTGTTTTGTTGTTGTTGTTTTTTATTTTCATGCGGACAACGAAGATTCTGATCTGACTGCGTGGATGCGCATGTTGGGTCTTCTTTGGGCGCATATGTCAAAAAAGACGTTTTTCACGTTACGGTTTATTTCTCTACATACAGTTGACTCTCGTTATCTCGACCTCGCTTATCTCGAAGTGAAAATTTGGTCCCTGCCTAAACATGAAAATCTAACAACAGGTAAAAAATATATTATTGAAAAGAGGAGAAATTGCTCCTAAGGAGCAATTTCTCCTCTTTTCCACAATATTTTCAAGTTATCTCTAACTTCAAGAATCCATATGTATTTGTTAAATGTGGTTGTTTGAATTATTTTTCCACAATTCTGCAAATCTGATATGTCGAGGTATGGATATCTCGAAGTATTTTAGAGAGTCCCTTGGAATTCGAGATAACGAGAGTCGACTGTATACTAATTTCACTCTTCGTTACTTTAGGCTGAACCTCTTTTTTTAATCAATAATAGCATCATGATTTAGTCTGAAAATACCATCTAAATACTAAATTGTTAAATACTGTTTGTGCTTCTCTTTTTCAAAGGAAAATGAACTAGAAGTAAATCAAATAAACAAGATTAAAGACTAACGAGGTTTTGCAATGCAAATAGTTTAGAAATGTGCTTGAAGTTTAGGGGTTATCAAATTAAATTACACGTTCTTAGTGCTTTGTTGACGCCAAACTCGGTTTGCATCGATTTTGATCAGTTGGTTACCGCGCTCTGTTATCAGTTCTCCAGTGAATGTTGGATACTGATAAATGTAGGATCAATATGAAATAGCAGAGAACAATTAAGAATTGTCTGGGCCTGAGTAGTTTAACTCTTCCAAAAATATCGTCATCATTCAGATATTTGTAAAATAATAAAGTTGATAGTCTCCCTGCAGACACTCCGATTTGTTCTCTTACGTACAGATGGTATTTGTAACTAGGTTAGTCTATAACGTGTTTTGTTATTTTATATCCAGGTTAATTTGTACCTGCCGTGAAAGTGGGTATGACTTACAACTTAACATAGCTGCAAGTTTCACCAGAGTGCAGATTATATTTTCATTTCCTTTGGGATCAGTGGGCACATTGTGGTATCTTTGGAAATGGAGTTCTGCTCATGTATACGTTAGAAGACGTATAAGCAGTGTTGCAAACCATTACTGCTTATGAAGAGTCTCAATAAAAACCGAGGCTCCCATTTTCTATCTATAATGTGTTCTTTGTTTCCAAAGACAATCTTTTTTTACTTTTATTATTAGAAAATGTCATCGGTAGGATTTTAAAGTAACAGGGAAAAGGTAACATACATGTGAAACTGGTGCCTATGCGAAGAAGGATCAATCTGTTTCTTTTCCTAAAGCAAAAAATAAATATTCCATCTTTAGCAATAAAATAACGCCTAAGTAATAAACCAATGCATCAGCTTTAAATTGACAGTAATGCTGGCATGTTAATTACGTCATAACCTTTTCAAGTAACTTCATGTGACATGCCTGACGGCTTCAAGTCGAACAAAGCTTTCCTTGTGTAATTTCTTAAAACTGAAGGTAATTTTCTTCCGCAATCAAGAATCTTTTATGTGCCAGTAGGCGTTAACAACACTATGCAATAAGAGTTCCAAACAATATAATGGAGAATAAAATTTGATAAATACATGTACTATCATCTGTGCAATAGTTTTGATCATTAATGGTTAGTTACATACATCTTAAACACACTAATGGGTAATTTGTTATGTTTGAACATATAAGGCAATACCATACTTAAGCTATATACGCTGTCTTTTCCTTAACCCTTTTACCCCGGAGTTTCTGAAATGGACTGTTCCATATCTGAATTTGGACACATCCATTGTTGCAAATAGGGATTTCAACTAAAATGTATCAGAAAAGCAAACAGTGTACATCCTGATGAAACGGCTCATAACGAGGTTTTCCATCTGAATCGACACTGTTTGCAAAGGTATCCATGTTCGTCTGCAGCGATGAAAGGGTTAAGAGCCGTAATTTTTGTATGTAAACACCCCTGCACAAGACATTATGAAAACATGCCTATTCAAATGTATAGAAATTTTCATCTGCGAAAACTGAAAATTTTTAGATAAAGAACTCTGATATTTTCATATTTCTGCTCAAAAACATAGATTGTGGGTACTCGTTAGAACCGCCTCAGCGAGGCGGTTCTACGAGTACCCACAATCTATGTTTTTGAGCAGAAATAAGAAATGTATAATCCCCCCCCCCCCCTCAGTTTTACTATATGAATGTGGAGTTTAAGGGGTCAAAATTATAAAGGTATGTTTTCGTGATGATAACTGTTTATTTTAACTTAGACTTGCCGTTTTGTATAAAGATAATTCAAAATTTACGTCACAATTTGCAATGTACCGTAGCTGTATATTGGTTTTAACGGAAAGCTCTCCTCATGTGGCTTGCTTTCTCAGTCAAGTACCTAGACGACCTTGCTGATAGATGGTGTTATTTGTGTCAGACTGACGTCACAATTATATGGCTTTAAATAAATTTGTGTTTGATCTTCCAATCGGAATTTTGATTGGTATCGACAGAAATGATGACTGATGGTCAAACCACGAAGATGCTTCTGATAAATGAAATAGAGTCAATGATCAGCTCTCGCCTGATTGCAATTAACGCTTACACGTGTATTTTCAGGCTTTTGCAGAAAATGCCCTTACAGAAAAATGTTTCAAATTACGAAGTTATATTACGCGTTCATGAAATGATAACAAATCATATTAGAAAAACAGGCAATTACTCTGCTTCCGTGTTTACAGTTTTTTGTTTTTGTTTTTTTGTTTGTTCTTTTTTTTGTTTTGTTTTTTCAGAAACAGTGGAATATATCCTTGGTTCTTTTATACACCCATGATTCTAATTTGCTACTGCTAGGTATGAACTAGTGTTTAACCTGAATTTCACAGAAATGCTGTAAAATGTTACATGTTCTGTTATAGAAAATATCATCACGAAAACACGCCTACATAATTTTGACCCCTTAAGCCCCATTTTTATATAGTAAAACTGGGGTTTATAGGAGTATACATTACTTTTCTTATTTCTGCTTAAAACATAGATTGTGGGTACTCGTTAGAACCGCCTCAGCGAGGCGGTTCTAACAAGTACCCACGAAAATATCAGAATTTTTTATCTTAAAATTTTCATTTTTTGGTGGTGAAATTTTCAATATATTTGAATAGGCATGTTTTCGTAATGTGTTTTTCTTGTGCGGAGCCTTGATGGTCCACTGGTATTATAAAAGGAGCTCCCAAACTGGCAGGGAAGTAAACAGTTTTACAACGATTTTGCTCGTATTCTTCTGAAGGTGTACCCAATTTTCTTAGAGCTGCAGACTATAATCTAATTTACTTATCCATGAACAAATTATGCACCTACATACTGCTCTGTTCAATCAGTATAATTACTTATAGAACGGGTTCCAATTCACAATATTTCCTAACCATAGTATCGGAAAGCTATACGTTTTATTTCTATATAGGAAGAAAGCCTTGACATGTCTGTATATAAAACAACTGTATAGCAGATGTGCATACATTGCATTTCGCGAACATTTGCACGTTTCTATGGAGGCCAAGTTGATACTTAACAAATTAAAAGTGTACAAAACGTTGTGTATTCAGGTTAAAATCATTAAAAGAAAGAGAGAATGATCAAAACAGAAAGCAGAATGTTTATTTTCTCGTGCGCTGATGCAAACAAGAAGCCACGAGTGACACTGCGGCTGTTTTCCTTCATTACGAAAACATGCCTATTCAAATATAATGAAAATTTTACCACGAAAAAATGAAAAAAAAATATAGATAAAAAATTCTGATATTTTTCATATTTCTGCTCAAAACATAGATTACGGGTACTCGTTGAAACCGCCTCACAGAGGCGAATCTAACGAGTACCAACAATCTATGTTTTTGAGCAGAAATAAGAAAAATAATATATACCCCTTGTAAACCCCAGTTTTACTATATAAAAGTGGAGTTTTAGGGGGTCAAAATTATATAGGCGTGTTCTCGTGATGTTATTCAAGGGAGAGTACCCTGTTTTTCTGTCTGACATCAATTTTAAAATTTCGCATGCAAACTGCGTTTAAAGAAAATCTTATACAGTTTTCTATAGCATTTATTAGAAGGCATATAGAAACGGATTAATACCAAAACAATGTTCGATTTTTCGTCCAATATGGTCCAATATGGTAGCTACGATTTACCTGAAAGATAGCGTTTGACTACAACTTTTATGATATCATTTGAATGACACCTTTAAATTTTACCAGACATCTTCTGAGCGTTTGTGCTTATCATTACAAAAACATGCCTATACAAATGTACTGAAAATTTTACTACCAAAAATTGAAAGTTTTCAGATAAAAAAAAATCTGTAATTTTTCGTATATCTGCTCAAAACATAGATTGTGGGTACTCGTTAGAACCGCCTCGGTGAGCGCCTCGGTGTGGCGGTTCTAACGAGTATCCACAACTTATGTTTTTGAGCAGTAATAAGAAAAATAAGGTATACCCCTGTAAACCCCAGTTTTACTTTATACAAGTGGGGTTTAAGGGGGTCAAAATTATATAGGCATGTTGTCGTGATGGTTTTTGTATAAAACAATGATTGTATAGATCAGTGTATTGTACTCATGTAAGTCTTAAAAATGCATGTTAAGGGGAATCGCCGCGCCTTTCGTCATGTCCATAATTTCAAAACCTGTTGTTGACGAATTATACTCGGTAAGAATGTATGAAGACCAAACATAATGCCCAGGCTGACCTGAGTCTTAGCTGGGCGCACATGCCATTTTGTTGGTTTTGTCATGCGCTGGCCCATTTTCAACTCTGCAGACTCAATTTCCGCAAACAAAACTGTTCATTAAAATTCCATAAACTACATGCCGTTTTATAGACACTTTGAAGTGGATTTCTTTTTTTTTTTTTTTTTTTTTTTCTTGTAAGATAGATTGAATCTGAAGATACCCAGGAAATGCAACAATCCCAAGACACCGGATAATGGTAATTACATGAAATGACCACGAATGCAGAACGAATAGATAAGTTTATTTTAAAGTTCCAGAAGGCAACAAAACCCATGAGGATACAATATATGCATATATGATTGCAAAGACAGTACAATTATATACAACATAGAAAATTCTACAACATATTGTTCTAGATACACTACAACTTGTAACACGTAATGACACTGAGCTGCGGAGAAGGTGTATATTATGTATACAATGTCAATTGGTACATATATCATTTGTACCAGCACATGACAAAACCAACAAGATGGCATATGCGTCCAGCGAATACTCAGATCAGACTAAGTATCCGCCAAGTCTGATCAGTCTTTGCTGTGCGCTCAACGGGTGGCTAAGGACCCAAGCTTTCTTCATGCGGACTGCGAAGACTCTGATCAGTCTGGGCGGATGCCCAGGCTGATCTGAGTCTTAGCTGGGCGCACATGCCATTTTGTTGGTTTTGTCATGCGCTGGCCCATTATCAACTCTGCAGACCCAACTAAATACCTTTGTAAACAGTGTGACTTCAGAATAGGCGGCTCATAACGAGCCGAATCATCAGGATCTACAATGTTTGCCGTTCAATTTACGTTTTTGGACTCATCTCTATTTGCAATGGTGGGGTGTCCAAATTCAAAGCTTGAATATTGCATTTCAGAAACCCGGGAATGAAATGGATATATTCTGTTCATACAACTATACAAAGGCTATTCTGATATAAATCCATTAAGGGAAAAGAAAGGTTACATGTACCTCAAATGCATTTAAAATTAAAGATCTTGAAAATATAACATGTATTTTGACGCAAATTTGATCAAAATCTGATTATAATGAAGAAAGTAAATGGCGATTAAAGATTTAGAAACTTTTGTCATGGATGTCGCAATTTTGAATAGTTAATGAGATTCTAACCGTTTCAAAATATAAAACAAAATCGACTCTCGGATAGAAAACGGTGAGGTTTCCGAGCAAAATAAATATATCTCAACAAAAACTGATATGCACAAATAGAGGTAAATAATGTTGAAAATATCGTTTAATGATGTTTTGCATATTTGATTGAGACTGTATGACGTCATAAATTCTAATCAGATATTCAAAATGACGGCGCGTATGAGAATAGTTTTAAAATCTTAAATTTCCGATAAGTAGCATATTTTTTATTCGATTTCGGTCAAATTTGCATCAAATGCATGTTTTTTTTTTCTAAATCTTTCATTTCAGTTACATTATTTGCTTACATTGCTTTTCCCATTGAAATCTTGATAAAACTAATATAAGATACAAAGACAGTCTATGTGATGTGCAAAAAAACAAACAAAAAAAAACAAAAAAAAAAAAAAGTCAAAATTGTGTTCAGCCATGCCATTTGATAAAATCAGTATTCGAAATAGCCAACGGGTTGCCTATCTTTGCCTATCTTTGTGTATCACAGTGATTAGTTATTTTTATGTTTTCGCTTTGGTGCACTGGCTGGGTTGGGTACCTTTATGCGAGTCGAGTTTTTGTGTGTTTCTGTATTGGGAGTAGCATCGGGACCCAGGGTATAGTTGGCTGGCCATGGGGGTGCTTTAGCCTTTTTCGCAATTATCTCAGTTTTCCTTTTCTTCTTAAAGCACTAGACAAATATGAAGCAGACGATATTCTATTTTCTTATTATTTTCGGAGAAAATAAGCTTTTGCATTTCATGTTAATCGTCTGCTGGGCAGACGAGTCACATGAAACGTCAAGCCTTATTATCTTTAAAAAATACGAAAACAAATAAGTGTTGTCTGCTGCCGTTCTGATAAGAACTTAAGAGTCAAGTTTCTTGCTGCAGAGCCATTATCGTGTAAAACGTATAGTATCCAAAAAGTATGGTTTGCCTCCCCTTCACGGGACAAGGAACCAATGCTGTTTCTTACAAATTCCAAATATTTTGTGATCATCAAATCCAGTTATTGAATAAGTATCATAAATAATAGCTTGCGGTTATCAGTACTTACAATTTGTTAAGCAGTTACCATTTTTTATCGAATAGAACCAAACATTACAAGAGGTCCTGCATCGCTCACCTGAGTGCCAGACATTTATTTAGTCAGTTGGCCTTTCAGTTCAGGAGAAGCAGTTCAAAATACATTTTCAAGATGACAACTATGATGGCCATCTTGAATTTCTGATCGGAACGATTATAGCTATTTTTTTATTTACAAGTTACCCCAATACTTCCTGCTAAGTTTCCTGTCGATTCGCCTTTAGGATCTGAAGAAGTTCAAAATAGATTTGCAAGATGGCAGCCATCTTGGATGTCTGATCGAAAAGAATATAACTATTCTTTATTTATTCACCTCGATACGTCTTACCAAGTTTTGAATCAACTGGCTTTCCGACCTGGAGAAGTAGTTCAAAATTTATTTTCGAGCTAGCCGCCATAGCCGGCATCTTGGATTTCAGCTCGGAAAGATTTTAACTATTTTTATCTACAATTTGCTCCGATACTTCCTATCGAATTTTGAGTCATTTGGCTTTTTGATGGAGGAGAAAAAAAAAGTTAAAAATAGATTTTCAAAATGGAGGCCATGGCGGCCGTCTTTGATTTCCAATCTGAACTATTTTAGCAATAATCGATTTACAAGTCACCTCGACATTTGCAGCCAAGTTTCGAGTCAGCTGGCCTTTCTGTAAAGGAGACGAAGTTCAAAATAGATTCTTAAATGGCGGCAATGGCAACCATCTTGGATTTCCTATCGGAGTGATTATAGGGTTCACATTAAATTTTCAAGATGATGGCCATGGCGGCGGTCTTGGATTACTGACCGAAAAGATTTTCGCTGTTTTTGACCTACAAGTCACTCTGATACTTCCTGCCAAGTTTGGAGTCAATTGGCCTTTCCGTTTCGGAGTTCAACATATATTTTCAAGATGGCGGCCATGGCGGCTATCTTGGATTTCCGATCAAACCTATTTTAGCTGTTTTTTTATTTACAGGTAGTCTCAATAGCTCTTTTTATCTACAAGTAGCCTTGATACTTCCTACCAAGATTCGACCCCAATACTTCCTACCAAGTTTCGGGTCAGGAGAAGACGTTCAAAATAGACTTTCAAGATAGCCGATCAAAACGATTTTATCTGTTTATAATCTATAAATCACCCCGGTACTTTCTATTAAGTTTCGAGTCAATTCGTTTTCGGTTCAGGAGAAGAATATCAAAATAGATTTTTAAGATTGCCGCCGTTTTCGATCGGAACAATTTTAGTTATTTTGATCCACAAGTTACTCTGATACTTCCTACCAAGTTTCGAGTCAGTTGGCCCAGGGATGTAGCAGGAGATGTCATTTTAAGCAATTTGTTGACGCCGACCAACGCACTACGGACGACGGACATTGGCCGAGCACAATAACTCACTTTGAGCATTTTTGTGCTCAGTTGAGCTAAAATAGACGTACAGCTTGTTTCAACTTCAGCCCTTGAAAAACTCAAGGTCTTCTTTAAGGAAAATGGATATTCTTGATATATTCTCCACTAGGGTCCAGTTGTTCAAAACAAACGATGTCGTTAGTTAACGTAAAAAGGAATTACATCATTAAATAATAAACACTAATATTTTTGCTGAATAAAAAATTTGAATTTGCAAAAGCTACCCACATTTTTCAGCAAATATATCTGTGAATAAGATATTATACTTACTAGAACAGTTAATATTTTGACAACTTACGAGCTCATTAAACTAATGATGCTTTGAACAACTGGGCCCTGACTTTTCTAGGGCTGCAATTTTTGTGACTTCCTGTGTTGCCTTCCTGAAAAAGGTAACTACTCTAAAAGGAAAGAATTTCCTCCCAAGGAAAAATAATCCAATACTTATAGAGCAGACTCATTGTCAAAAAATCATTTTTGATAAAATTGTCTATTCTCATAAAGGTCATGTGAAATTGTGGGAAATATTTCACTTTAAAATTTCTATTAATATTTTCCACATTATATCTTTTCCTTTATTATATAGCCGGTGGTGAGGTACAAAAAAAAGCCTTTATTATGTTCTATAACTCGCAGTGTATCAATATGATAGCTATTACTATTGATGTATTTGCTCTATGTTTAACCCTTAAAGCACCAATCCTAACTATTGTCGTCTGCTTTGTCTTCTGCTGGTTACTTTAAAAGTCACTTCTGCAAACAGTGTGGACCCAGATCAGACTGCTCCTTTAGGAGCAGTCTGATCTGGGTCCACACTGTTTGCCTGTATGCAAAAATAGGTTTGAAAAGTTTGCAAGAATATTCAGCAGACGACATAAACAGACGACATTTTCAGATGCAGGTTTTCTTGGCGCTTTAAGGGTTAAGACAAGTATAGTACTATTTAGGGATAAATTACTTTGTAAATACTTTTGTTTATGACACAGTTTACTGGATAGAGAAGGGGCCTAACTTAGAGCTCGCCAATCAGATATTATTCCCAAAGGAATTTTTAAAGCAGTCCTCTTTCATGTTAGCCATTATCTTGTTCAGTGTCCGTAACAGCAGACATCGTTTTCAAAAATGTTTCCTTTTACGTAGAAAATAAGGCCTAAAATTCTAGTCAAGTCGAAACTTGGAATGTAATGTCAAGCCTCATTTTCTCTAATTGTGCAGAGTGCAAAAGATCTAATTTTATATAGGACGGAACACGTGACAAGGCCTCGTTTTCATGATACGGACCATGTGTATATTGAACTACTACTCATTACGAAAACATGCCTATTCAAATGTACTGAAAATTTTACAACCAAACAATGAAAATTTTCAGATAAAAATTTCTGATATTTTTTTCATATTTCTGCTCAAAACATAGATTGTGGGTACTCGTTAGAACCGTCTCGCCGAGGCGGTTCTAACGAGTACCCACAATCTATGTTTTGAGTAGAAATAAGAAAAATAATGTATACCCCTTTAAACCCCAGTTTTACTATAATCAAATGGGGTTTAAGGGGGTCAAAATTATATAGGCATGTTTTCGTGATGTCACATTACCGCTTTCTTCGTTGTCGATAGAAAAACGAAGGAAATAAGTAACCTCTTTTTTAATACGAGTATCAAAGAGTTTTTATATGTCACTAGATTTCCACATTTCTGTGCTGCTACCTTTGTATGTGTTCCTTTAATTACAGTTCTTGATAACAGGCAGCGCATAAAATGGTATTCGTTTTAAATTAAACCCGCATTATACTTATTGTGCAGACTTTGTGATTTATCAATATCGACCGTCTTCCAGTACATGAAGATGAACAACGCAGTCTAAGATAATGATTTCTTGTGCTTTGAGTCTCGAGTTTGGCTACGTATTCTATAATAATACAAGCCGAGGCATAGTATTCCCGCAAGATTACATGTGCACCCAGCGAAGACTCTGATAAGTCTGAGCATCCACGCAGTCTGAGCTGAGTATTCGTGGGGTATTCTGAGGGTACCCCAGGATCCAAAGCCTTTTCAAAATAACAGCAAAGACTTTGATCAATCTACGTCAATGCGCAGGCTGATCTGAGGTTTCGATGGGTGCAAGGGCAATCTTGAAGGAAATGTGCCCAGATCAAATTATCATATTATTTAGTCATATACAGTCGACTCTCGTTATCTCGAACTCCAAAGGACTCTATGAAACACTTCGACATTTCCGTACTTCGACATATCAGATTTGCGGAACAGAGGAAAACAATTAATCGAAAAACCACCTTAAACAGAATGAATATGTAATTTGACTCCTAAGTTAGAGATATATTGAAAGTATTGTGGAAAAGAGGAAAATTAGGAGCAATTTCTCCTCTTTTCCACAATATTTTGTTGCCTTTTGGTAGCTCTCTGTATTAAAACAGGGACCAGATTTTCACTTCGAGATAAGCGGATAAGCGGTGATTCGAGATAAGCGAGTTCGAGATAACGAGGTTCGACTGTACCATCTTTTTCAGTATGGTATATTGTGATATTTTTATAGAATTTAGCGATGCCGAGTAAAGTGCCTCGAAATACTGATTATGCAGCTTTTGAATGTACATTAATGGGAGTTTTCTAGCACTTCTATTTTGACGCAGCAACTTAGTAAATTCTTATTCAAAACTAGAGCATCAGATCAATCTTGCATAAACCGAGACTAATTGGCTTGAAAATAAAGGCTTAACAGATCAGAATCATCACTGGTTTCATAAGTTGCTATTGAGAGACAAGAACGTCAAGCTCGCTTCAAAGATTAAGCTGATTAAACGTACACAGTGCAAAAGGTTTAAATTGATCAGGCATTGCTCTTAAAGTTGTCTACTGGACTACTAAACATATTTTACTTTCTTCTTTGACCGCTCTCTATTTACGCCTACCTTCCTCTTCAATAGAAGACTGGACTATGACTTCAGAACTCATGAAAAAAAAATGGACAGAATTGAGACGACTACTGAATATGTCATTTATGGACTCTATCGTCAATAAGGATGAATGCGAGCAAATCCAAGATTACATCGGCCTTCTTGGTGGTCAAGAAATGATACCCAGGTAGTACCTGTAGTTCACTCCTATCGCTCATCTGAGCAAGCAAAACAACTCAAGGGTCGTCTCTTTTGATATCTTTCTACAGGGAAAAGCTGACGGCACAAAAAAGAAGGACTTTCAAATTGTAAAGGTAGAGTGGTATAATTCTCATAAATATTCAACTTTTTTCTTTTTACCACGTATTTATGTACTTTCCCGCCATTCATAGTGTACAGGTTTGAGGAAGAGCACAGTTGCAGTAATTAAATTTGACGAACGAATATTCAAAATTTTCTTGTTTAATACGATCTACAAATCATTTTACAAAGCCACCATTTCTTACAATAACTTATATGTGGTTTATTTTTGCGCGGCACTGTTATAATTTAACGGTCACCAGCTGTTCTTGCCACCGTAGCATTAAATCCGGATTCGGACTACATTCTCATAATTTCTCGGTGGTTCTTTGCGCAGAGCTTTTATCGTCTATTCTACGTATTATCCAGACAGGATACTATTAAATATTGATATCATATTAAACATTAAAACATTCACCGTCTAAAAGAACACTAATATTAGTCAAAGTCTTCTTTTCATCTTTTTATTTGCACTTTGTAGCATGTCTTGTCAAAGAAAGTTGGCGTTTAAATATTGCTGTCTGTGGTCATGCCAATTATGGTCCACAATAAAGTATTCTTTACTCAGGTTTCAGCTCGCCATTGAGCCCTCTATTTTGTTTTATTGCAGTCTTCTGATTATATGAGCCAGCGCATGACAAAACCTACACTAAGATCTGTGTGACCAGCATATACAAATTAGCCTATATATCCACCCAGTATGGCAAGGGTTCTCGTTCATCTCTCTTTGGACAGCTCGGAGGCTGTAGAAGGCACATGCGATCAGCGAAGACTGATCAGACTGCGCGGATGCGCAGGCTGATCTGAATCTTCGCTGGTCGCACAAATGTTATTGTAGGGTTTGCCTTGCGCTGGCTCACATATGTTTTACTGTAATGTTTCATTGATGCCCTACGTGACCGAATACAAAGACGATATTTGATTTTTTTTTTTTTTTTTTTTTTTTTTTTTTTTTTTGTACAAGTTCGATTTTTATTTCACCGAATGAACACCAGATGGAGCATTTTTTTTATTATTATTATTTTACGAGTGGCGATTGCCACGGGTAAAAATACCGGTTTGGGTGATCATGAGTGATATAAAATTCGATCTTACACCGAAAAAGTCAGACTTTTTATTTTTTTCCAAATTAATAAACTTCTACCTATTCTTCGACATTTATGTCGAGAAATGAACTTTATTTGTCTTAGCAATTTCGCGTCACTTTGGTCTTGTTCAGCGAGTTCAGGAGCAGTATTGGGTAAAAAAAACTCTTTTTGGTACAAAGAAAATGAGGCCAGATAAATTTTAAAGCAATACAACGCAAGAAATCGACACAAAACAAAATGGCGCAGTAGGTGATAGTACACATGACGTCGCGTGCAGAAAAAGGAGTTACGTCAGCGCATTAGATGACGTCAGCGGTTTGATCGCGGAACGTCAACTTCTTCACATAAGTTCAGACAAGTCTACTACGTCTTAAACCTTGACTCTGAATTCATGGGATATTCGACTGGAAAAAAAGAGTCCCAAACAATGAAAATCCGAAAGTCATAATTTTCATTGTTTGAAACAGTGAAATTTTTGGTTCGGATTTCACCGATAAACCTACCTATTTCACTGAAGAGCATATTAAAATAAATATCTATAATTTAGAGAGACCTCAGAATTATAGGTGAGGACTCGATCGAGTAAAGTTAGTTCAAGGCCCCTAGCAGTTGTTTTGTAGTGATACTGCCAATGTGGTTTCACTGTTGACGAAAACATGCCTATATAATTCTGACGCCCTTAAACCCCACTTTTATATAGTAAAACTGGGGTTTACATGGGTATACATTATTCTTTTTTAATTTCTGCTCAAAATCATAGATTGTGGGTACTTGTTAGATCTGCCTCTTCGAGGCTGTTCTAATGAGTACACACAATATGTGTTCTGAGCAGAAATATAAAAAATATCAGAATTTATAACCTAAAAATTTTCATTTTTTGGTGGTAAAATTTTCAGTATATTTAAATCGGCGTAGTTTCGTAATGTGTAGTTCTTGTTTTGTTTGAATGTTGGCTATTGCAACTGTATCATTGCATCTTGTCTTTGCTTGTTCATCATCTCTTCTTGTTTTGTACCTTTCCTTAGTAACTTCTGTTTTAGTTTCTATATTATATAACACTATAATTTTCTATGTTATTTAATATACGGTCGACTCTGGTTATCTCGGCTTCTTTTATCTCGAATAACCGCTTTTCTCGAAGTGAAAATCTGGTCTCTGTTTTAACATGGAAATCTAACAACAGGTAACAAAATATTAAGAAAAAGAGAAATTGCTCCCTGAGGATCAGGATTCAGGCTATCCAAGAGGGCTAAACTTGAACCCTTGCCATATTGAGTGGATAAACACGTTGATCTGTCTTTGCTGGTTACACAAGTCTTTCTGTAGGTTTTGTCGTGCACTGGCTCGTGTTTCTTGCATAAAGACAATTTTTCATCCAGTGTTAGAGGGAGGAAACTTTATAAAGGCCCCATTTTTCATCGCAATTTCCTCTGTGTAGAACGAGAAGCTGTCATTTTGACCGTTTGACTAGTCAGTAAGAGTTCTATTTACGAAGCAATTTCCTTAACCTCGAGAAATTTGTATCCGTCCGAAGCCCTTAACTATTTGTCTGTCAAGAAGCGGAGATTAAAACATAAATTGTGCTTCTTAAAGCATCTGATTCATTATAGAATGACATGCTGCTATTGAATGGCTTCATGTATTTCTTGTCTCTGACAAGGAGACCCGGTGCATTGTTTTATCAAACTACATGAACCCTCGTTACAACGACAGCATTTATTCCCAAAGACGTTTCCTTTAAAATGAATTTGCTGTTGTACAGAATACTTAATGAGCAGATTGATATGTGAGAAAATTCTTGTTTTATTCTTATTTCCTCATAGAACATGTTTTGGATTTTTGTTAAAACAAATAACGAAAATATATGTTTCTTTAAAGTATAAGATACAATATTCTTGTATAATTTGTGACCAATTGTTACCTCTTAAGCGAAGGTTTCATTATAACGAATTTTGCCGTTGTATCGAGTGTCGGTATAAAGAGAGCTGTCTGTGTTATAGTCGAACAAACCACATAACGTTGTTTTGAACATTGCAGAACAGCACTTTTAGGTAGTCAAAACATAAAACCTGCACAAGAAAGCTCCACCTTGGATGTACTGGGCTTTAGGAACATACGTACTACGCAGATGGTCTCGAAAAATCCAACTGGTTGAAAAACGTTACTCAAAATTAAAAGCCACATCATATTTGTCAGTTCATAAGATATAAAGAGTTAAAGTTTGAATTTTAACCGAAATCAAGAACCGTTTACATCGGCCTTATAATATTTATGAGCAATTAATAGTTCATTAAAAGTACGTACATGTAATGTTCAGTTTACATGTTTCAAAGGAGATTAATACAACATACTTTTTGTTTGCATGGTCTCACACAGTTGAAAGAAGAAAACAATACTTTTCATAATTAATTTATTTTACTTGTTTAAAGCATATAAGCAATAAGCATTTAGAAACTAAGGTTGAACGGTAATACACTATAAAGCTATTTCCCTGCTTGCAGACAAAAATGCTCAAATATGCGCAGAATATGTAACAAATGATGTTATAGCTAAAATGCAATTATGATGAATGAGTAACCCATTACGAAAACATGCCTATTCAAATATACTGAAAAGTTAATCACCGAAAAATTGAAAATTTTCAGACAAAAAAATCAAATATTTTCATAATTCTGCTCAAAAATATAGATTGTGGGTATTCGTTAGAACCGCCTCTGCGAGGCGGTTCTAACGAGTACTCACAATCTATGTTTTGAGCAGCGTCAAAAACAATCTTTAACTGAAAACTCCTCCTATACCACTGGGTCATTTTCAATAAAACTTCACATGCATGGTGCCTATGTGTCTCTCTACCAAAATAGCTTAAATTGTTTTGCTCTACTGAACCAGATGGCCACATGAGCTAAAATAGTAATCTTTTAAATGAGAAACAGTGTTTACAATAGAGTACCTCAGATTCATACTGAATTACCCCACCCAATTTCATGATCAAGTTACTCCAATGCTAGGGCTTAGGTTGCAAAATCAATACTGTTTTACATCACGAAAACATACCTATATAATTTTGACCCCTTAAACCCCACTTTTATATAGTAAAACTGGGGTTTATAGGGGTATACATTATTTTTCTTCTTCTTGCTCAAAAACATAGATTATGGGTACTCGTTAGGGAAGCAACCTTTTATGACTTCCTATTATTTTTCGACAAACCAAGACCCTCCTCTGTTACCAAAAAAGGGTAAGAGAAAAAACTTAACTGATTCTATCATAAACATACAAAATTGTTAAAAGAAATTATTAAAAAATGAAACACTACATAACAATTAACAAAAAGTAGCACAATGGAAGTACCGCCTTGAAACGGTCAGTAATGAATTACAGTGTGTGTGTGAGCAGAGGTGGCGGAGTTAAAGGAGGGGGTGGGTTAAAGCTAGCTTATCGATGTCGCAACCCTCGTTCTCGGCTTCCATAGTGGTAAAAATATATATCTGTTTAAAAATAAGGTCAAGGTCACCAAAGCTTAGCCATCTCTTTGGACTGTCTCAATGTCGAATTCAGTAATTTTCAAAATAATTCACCATTCAATTCTGGAGAAAGGCTGGGTTTCATGGAATTCCAATATGCAAAATTAAAAACAAATTGAAGATTTTCATAAAAGAGTTGCTGCAGATGTATTATTTTTCTTTAAAGTAAGATAAGTGGGACAGGATATTACCTAAGGTATTTTTCTTATTACAAACAAACGAATGTATAACTAGGTGATATATAATTTTATAAAGAAAGAATGTTTAAAATATGGTATTTTAAGTTCATACTGAATTACCTCACCCACTGATCATGTTATTAAACATTTAGGGCTTACGTTGCAAAAATCAGTTCTGTTTTAGTAAATGGGAAACTATAGGTAATGTATCAGCAACAATGATGACTTTTGTTATGCACTCTCTCTCACACCCCCCCCCCCCCCCCACTCCCCCCACACACACACATATCCCTGTTTACGAGGGTCCTGTAAAAACTTTTGTTACTTGCTTCGGATTACTTCAGTGCTTCGTTTTAATCAAACATATTTTTATTACAAACCTTCAAAGTATTCCCCCTTTACTGAAACACATTTTGTAACCTTTTTACCCAGTCGCGAAAAGCAGATAATAGTCTTCTTTTGGTATCTGTTGAAGACACTGATAAATAGCACTGCCAAGAGAACTTCTAGACGTATACTGATTTCCAGAAAGCATTTTCTTAAAACTTGGAAATAAAAAGAAGTCACAGAGACTCAGGTCAAGTGAATAAGGTGGATGGTTAAAAACTTTCACATTTTCAGAAGCCAAAAAAGACTTAACAACCTCACACTTATGAGAGGAGGCGTTGTCATGTAAAAGGTGGACTCCTGACCATCCCTGGCTTGGTCGTTTCTTATTGTAAAACTCTTACACTTTCTTCAGTACAGAATTCTTGTAGAATCGGCCAGTGACTGTATGACCAGATGGACAAGGCACTTGAACGAATAGCCCACTTGAATTAAAGCAAATTGCGTACAACATCTTTTTCTCTTGGCAATACATGGGCGTTTTTGATCATTTCGCTACCATTGCTTATTATCAGCCCTTCTTTGAAACTCAAACATGTGCACCCAGGTTTCATCATCTGTTAGAAATAACCCGACTATTACAGCCTTTGTATGTTTTCAAAAGTTCCCGGGCATATTTAAGGCGTTGTGTCTTTTGCTCCTCATGCTTTTTTTCAGAATTGTTTGCACACTGCCTTCTGATATTCCAGTACAACTAGCTATATCTTTGACAGACAATCGCGCATCCTGTTCGACCACAATCTTTACAGCGGCGATGTTAGCCTTGGTAACAGAGGTTTTAGGCCTTCCAGGACGGGTATCATCTTCTAGCTTTAAAAGCGTTAACCCACCTAAAAACGGTGCACGTCTGAGGTCCATATATACCACACTTTATTAAATATCTGTTTTGAATCTATATAAGCCTAATGTGGCATTTAATATAGCTACGAATTTCAGTCTTCTGATCCATGTTCCAATGTAACAAGTAAATTGGTCAGTGTATATGACTGCATCTATTTCATTTTGAAATAACTCGGTCAGTTGGAAAGCAGTTTGCACGAAATAAACGGGTATCGTTAGCTATTCAACAGACCATTCAAGTGCTGTGAAGCATTTTAAAATATACCTGGGATAAAACTAAGTAAGCCTATTAGTGACAGAACTTTTTGCACGACCCTCGTACCAGATGATGTCTCCTGAAACCAAACATGAATATATTTCTGTTGTACGTTCATAACTATGGAATCAAGCAAAAGTCGATCGTTGATATAGTAGGAGTTTGTGCAGAATGCATGTGATAAAAGAAACGCCGGTGCTAATCGGTTAATTCCATCACAAACATTTTTCCTCTCAGAGTTGGCTGTGTCATGTGTGTTCTGTCTATATCGAGATATCAACGCCAGTATGCATCATAAGTCAGTAATTTAATTGAAATTGCAAGAGCCTTGCAGTTGTTAAAAAAATCCTTGGAATGTGTTTGATGCCTTACAGAAATAGATTTGTCAATTGCAATGATAGCTTAAAGGTAACCAACACAATTGTTGTAATCTTGATATAACATTTACATAACATCCACAGCGAAAACTATATTTAGAAACATGGTAAGCTATATCCTGCCTATTTGTTCATAAGAACCACGAAATGAATAGAAACTCGACAATAATATAACAAGAAGCACCTTTAAAAAGAAGATAACCGAAGAAGAATAGTAGATGATTTTTGCAATTTGGCAGGTGCTGAGGCTGATCATGTGGGATAAGAACCCATGAATGACTTAGATGAGGTTATAGGACCTACCCAATTTATGGTGCATTGGGTGTTTAGACGCACCGTAATTTGGTTAGTGCATGCACTAACCAAATTACGGTGCGTCTAAACACCCAGTGCACACAAACATACCCTTGACAACCTACAAAGCCATTGACTTCAGTTCGATTATTCACGTTAAGGAGAGATAAATGGCCGGAAGTGCACTTTGGTTTAACTCTTTGAAACATCATTTCATGTCACTGCATTATTTAATAACGCAAAAGGACTTCTTTCTATTTTGTTTAAAGAAAGCTATTAACATTGTTTCTTTTTCAAAAGCTAATTCTTTTATTGTTTCTTGCAAGAACAGTATTTACGGAAGCACACTTGTACAATCGAAAATATGGGAAAAACTAAATTTTACCAAAATGTTAGTTCTTTCTACTATAGTTTTGTTTCACAGTTTAATATCACTTACAGCAATAAATTAAAAACCAGATATCAAACATCCCAAATCACTACACTTTGTTAAGAAAGTCGACTTTAATTATATGAAAAATAAACTTTTTTCCACAAAATATTAATATCTCAATGTTTTACATACAGATATGTACATTCATGGGCCAGCGAATGGTTTTAACTGACTTCGTCGAATAATTATAATAAAATCAATCTTGTAGGAAATGCTGTGCCCATCTCATATATACCTCTTCGTGTGCATATGATTGAAAGGCCTTAGAAATGAGAGGTAACCTCGAATTCCTGTACATTGTGTCTTACAGTAGCAAAAGAAAGAGTATTCTGCTTTATTGCTAAAATTACCTTAGTGGCTTTCGTGAGCCCACTTATTCGGGTAGCCCTAAAGAAACTATGACCAAATGAAACAATAGAACCGTTTCATGTTTAACCAATTGCAGACTGAATTTTAGGTACATCCGGCTATAAAATTTAGATATTCTTAGAGAAATAGGCTAAACCAATTGCAAATAGTGGAGACCCTCATCTGACGCCGCGTTCTGCGGCGTCGGATCTGGGTTTGCACTGTTTCCAACTACCCTTTTAGGGGTTTCCAGACTACTGTGTGTTATAGAATGCTTGTTAAGGGGGACTCTATGCAGTTTTAAGGGAGGAAACTGTCAAAACGATCTTGTCTTCTTACTAATAATGGGTCTGCTATAAAAGGAAAGATTTTGCTCCCTTTTTTAAAGGATTTTTTTTCGTGTAGAGTAGATCCCTTTTCTGAAGGGGATAATGTGCAAGAAAGCAAAATGGAAGTTACAAAAGTGTTTTTTTTCTGGTACAAGATGGCGGAATATGTATCAAGCGTATCTAGCCTCCCTTTAGAGTAACCGTTTTCTTATTTCCTGCTTAAGTTCTTTCCTCCTTTTTACATATGCATTCAGGTAATAAAGTGTATAATTTATTTGCAAAGTATTAAAGGGAATATTTTTCTTGCAAAGTTCATGCACTTTCAACCTTTGGGTTTAAGTGCCACCGAAGAAGATAAATGGAGAAATGTGCTTATATGGCACAGAAAAATTCGTATGATAAAGTTTTTTAGCAATCACTACATTACGAAAACATGCCTATTCAAATATATAGAAAATTTCACCACCAAAAACTGAAAGTTTTCAGATAAAAGTTCTGATATTTTTCATATTTCTGCCAAAAACGTAGATTGTGGGTACTCGTTAGAACCGCCTCGGCGAGGCGGTTCTAACGAGTACCCACAATTTATGTTTTAAGCAGAAATAAGAAAATAATGTATGCCCCTGTAAACCCCAGTTTTACTATATAAAAGTGGGGTTTAAGGGGGTCAATATTATACAGGCATGTTTTTGTAATGAGGGGGATTTCACTATTGAAGGACTAGTATTGTCAACAGAACCAAAGCACTGATTACTTAGCGAAAGACACCGTCGGTCTACTAGCACTAAAACCCTCATTACTGAGAGAGTTATATCGTCGGTCTACCAGCACTAAAGTACTGATTATTGACCGTTATACTGTCGGTATACCAGCACTAAAGAACTGATTAGTGGGCGAGTGATGACCGTCGGCCTACCAGCACCAAAGCACTTATTACTGAGCGAGTGATACTACAATGTAGTACTGCTGGTCTACCAGTACCTAAGCACTCATTACTGAACGAGTGTTATCGTCGGTCTACCAGCATCAAAGCACTGATGACTGAGCGAGTGATATCGTTGGCCCACCGGTACCAAAACATTCATTACTGAGATAGTGATACCGTCGGTCTACCAGCATTAAAGTACTGATTACTTAGCACGTGATACCGTAGGTCTACCAGCGCCAAAGCAATGATTACTGAGCTAGTGATACCGCGTTGGCCAACCAGCATCAAAGCTAGGATTACTGAGCGAGTGATACCGGCGGCGCACCAACATTTAAGCACTGAATAATGTGCGAGTGAGACCGTCGTTATACCAAAGTTATTACTCGCACAGTAATCAGGGCCTTGGTGGTTGTGACGAAATTTCTGTTACTGGTACCAGTACTGCCGTTTTGATATAAATTTACTATAAACGAGGGATGATTCATAAATTTTGAGAATTGTATTAAAAGATTAATGCATGGCTGCCCATTTTCAGCCTTTCGTGATCATTAACGGCTGTGTTACCAACTGACCGAGTCATATCGTTGTTCTACTAGCATCAAAACACTGATTACTGAGCGATTGATACCGTCGGTCTACCAGCACCAAAGCACTGATTACTCAGCGGGTGATACCGTTGGCCCACCAGCAACAGAGCATCAGTTACTGAGCGAGTGATATCACTGGCCTTTCAGCACTAAAGCACTGATTACTGTTCAAGAGATACTGTCGGTCTACTAGCATTAAAGCACTCATTACAGAACGAGTGATACCGTCGGCTCGACAGCACTAAAACAATGATTCTGAAGTCTACCATCACTAATGCACTGTTTACTATGCGAGTCTTACCGTCGGCCCACCAGCACCAGAGTAATGATTACTGAGCGAGTGATACCGTCGGTCTACCATTTTCAAAGCACTGATTACTGGGCGAGTGATACCGTCGGTCTACCAGCACCAAAGCACTGATTACAGAGTTTTCGATACCGTCGGCCCACCAGCACCAAACATTGATTATTGAGCGAGTAATACATCGGTCTATCAGCACTAGAACACTGATTACTGAGCGAGTGATACCGTCTGTCTACCAGCACCAAAGCACTGTTTGCTGAACGAGTGATACCGTGGGCCCACCAGCTCTAAAGCAATGTTTACTGAGCGAGTGATACCGTCGGTCTACCAGCACCAAAGCACCAATTTCTGACGGTCTACCGACAGCAAAGCATTGATTACTGAGCGAGTGATACCGTCGGTCTATCAGCATTTAAGTACTGATTATTTAAAAAGTGATACGTCGATCTACTAGCGCCAAAGCACTGATTACTGAGCAGCTAGTGATGCCGCTTTGGTCCTCCAGCATCAAAGCATGGATTACTGAGCGAGTGATACCGGCGGCCCACCAACACTTAAGCACTGAATACTGAGCGAGTGATACCGTTGATCTACCAACGTGACTATGGATGAAATATTGGTCCATTATTTAACCCTACAATCCAAACAACGGTCTAAACAATGGAAGTACTCTGGCTCAACGCGCCAAAGACTGTACCGTCAGCTGGAAAGGTTATTGCCTCGTTTTGTTTAGTGGATGCTGATGGTATTCTTATGGTAGATTATCTACGAAAGGAGCAGCCAATCATTGGAATATATTATGCTTGGCTTCTTAGGCAGCTGAGAAAAAATATGAAGGTCCAGTGCCGTAGGAAACTCAGTAAATGTGTATTGTTTCACCATGACAATGCTCCAGCTCACGCGTCTATCAGTCTGTCATTGCTATGGCTGTCGTCAATGATTTTGGCTTTTAATTGATTCTGCAACTCCCTTACTCGCCTGATCACGCGCCATCAAGCTTCCATTTATTCCCAAAGTTGAAAAAAAATTGCTACCCATTTTAGTCATATGATGACGTCATACACGCAGTGGAGGACTTTCTGGAAAGTCAAGAAAAGAACTTCTTTAAAAGTGGTATTGAGCCCCTTCAACACCGCTGGCAAAAGTGTATAGTCATTGAGGGGGATTATGCTGAAAAATTAATGTTTCCCAAAAGTCAAATCTTTACATGTGAGACTCACATTTTTTCAATCAATTCTCGTACTAATTTCAGTGTGAATTTTAAGCTTAGATGATCTTCTCATGTGAGAGGTTAGTCTGAAAGGATTCTAATTCTAATTTATTGGCGCATTATGCTTCACTCGCAGGTGTTCGCTGCGCTGAATATATCCTCTCTGATATATATCATTATCTTACTTCGCTCTTCAAGACAGTGCATGTTGCTCGGTGGGTATTGTCTGTTTTCTCATCTCTTGCACAGACGTTACCAGCTTGAAGGCTGGGGCTGCCATGCTTCGTGGATCATAACGGTTGATGTGAGCTTGGTGGGAATGTACATTACTTGCTAACATTTGCACCTCAACAGTTTATTTTCTTCGTTTGGGGTGTATAGATTTATGTAGAATGCTTACTGGATCATTGGTAGTTGCGATACATTGTATACTGTAGTACTGAAATTAACCTATGGAGCCATCAAATCAATCTCAGCAGGCACACAAGTTGAAACAACGTCGATTCAACGTTGATTCATTCAAGACGTTTCACGTTGAATTAACGTTGAATCGACGTTGTTTCAACGTTGTGTGCACGCTGGGATTATTTCAGCGCAGATATCCGACACTTTATCAAGGTCTAGTTCTTTTCCTAAAGTGTCCTCCTGGTCTAGCGCTTAAATGAGAGAGCAGCGTAGGTTCTAGCGAGACTGCGCGGATATACAGGCTCGCCTGAACCGTTGCTGTTCGCATATGCTATAAAGGCTCTTTTCCCATGACGCGGCTCTTATACTATGCCAGTTTTTTCTGACATAGAACTTCTTCTCACGGGAGAAGTTACTCGTATTCTTAACGAATGTTTTACATTGTTTTGGTAACTTGTTTTTACCAGCGGGCGTTCTTACTTGAAGTTAACAGCTGTTTTGCTTCTTGGTAGTACAGTGTTTGCTAACATCTGCACTTCATTAGTTTATTTTCATCGTTTGGGTTTGATGTCAATGACAATGATAAATTTAGAAACGGGTCTATTTTGTAACATGAATTTGTTATGACTGTGTTTATTTTAGAGCAACTGGGTCGATGTAATTTCAAGTCCAAGAAATTACTTATTATTTGCTCAGTAACTGGTACTTTGCTGTTGGTGCACTGACTAAATTTGGTGTGTGTGTGTGTGTGTGTGTGTGTGTGTGTGTGTGTGTGTGTGTGTGTGTGTGTGTGTGTGTGTGTGTGTTTATTTATCTCTGCTGTTTCCACATTTAAAATAAATATTTATGGGAGGTGTGGAATAATTGTATCGATTCCTGATCATTGCCTTCCTTTCTATTTATTAATGTCTACTTCTACCCGTACATGGTAGACAGTCAGTAAAACTGATGTTCAATCAGAGGACATAGCCAAATAATGACGCCAAGATGAGGGATAAACAGTCTTTGACGGGTCATATAAACGTAACAAAATAAAGAAAAGCAAATCATCCATCTTTTCCTCAACTAGGTGATCACAGTCCACCGAGGTGATCACAGTCCTCACTGAGGTGATCACAGTCTCCACCGAAGTGATCACAGTCCCCACCCAGGTGATCACAGTGCCAGGCAAGACCCACCATGTATCTGTCAGAGGAACCTGCTTAATGTCCCCTGTTTTCAATGTTATGTTTTCATTTAATCCAACAATTGACTTATTGAGTCATTACTTTGTCTTCAGAACCAATTTGATTGTGTCTGTAAGGTTCCAAAGTAACAAATGTGACATTTTAAAAGGGTTTCAACACATCGGTTTCTTTTTTCTTTGATCAATTTATTTCGAAGGTCTCAATATTGACATGCGGTGTCATGCCCATCTACTTATTATATTGATTTTATTGAACTTTCTTTCGCCTCTTAATGAATTGGCAACGCTCCTAGAATGCTGAGACAAAAAGATCGACTTTGTTTCACCACCGCATATAAATATATATAAAGAAATTACATGTAGGTCACAACCTAAAGTCCCAAGTGGTATAATCAGTCTGGATGTCTTTCGTGACCAGAATGACATTCGCTCGCCCGTTTCTTCTTTTCCTTGTTTGGAAACATGTTGGTTTGAAAAACCTGCAAGAAGGTCTGTCCGAACCTGAAATGTTGAGGAGGTTAAGTTTATAAATACAGAAAATTTGCTGGTAAAACTGTTGTTTTTTTTTTTTTTTTTTTTTTTTTTTTTTTTTTTTTTTTGCACAAGTAAAAAAAAAGGTTGTCACTCGCTCCAAAAAGATTATAACACGGATATTCTGCGGCAAACTGCATGCATGATTGTTGACCCAATTATAGCTGATAGCTCTGCTTATGTCTTCAATTGCACGACGGTTCTCAAACTCAATGACGGCTCCCTCCTCAATCTTTTTCATGTGGTCGAAGCCTGACCATCATTGTATGTGGTCTGGCTTACCATGGTCCTATTCGCGGTTTATCTTGTATTCTGGTTACAGATCGCCATTGCGTCCTTTGCTTTGTTTCATCATAGTTTTTGATTAAATGTTTTTTTACTGTGATATTTCACGGATGAGGTAGAGGACCCCTATGCGGACAGAACATATACAGTCGACTCTCGGTATCTCGAATTCCAAGAGACTCTCTGAAATACTTCGAGATATACGTACAAGCACATTTAACAAATATATGTGTAATGGATCTCTTGAAGTGAGAGATATATTGAAAATATTGTGGAAAAGAGGAGAAAGCAATTTCCACAATATTTTTTACCTGTTGTTAGATTTTCATATTTAGGCAGGGACCATTATTCGAGAAAAGCGAGAGCGAGATAAGGAGAGTCAACTGTATCTGTTATTTGAAAATGCATCAAAATTAAGGGCTAGGTTTCGCGCGACTGAAAATAATTTAAGCCCCCTACACACAGACACATACACTCCTACCCTAGTAGTTTTCCTACTGACCTTTCCAAGGCGGCTCATCTGTTGCAGTTCTTCGTTTGCGTGATTTTATGTGTGGTGTTTGTGTTGTCCTTATTTGTTCCTCATCTCTTCTACCTTTGGTGCCTCGGGAGCGCAGTGCTCTATGACTATGGTATGTCCTAGATACTCTTTACTTAAATTTTTTTTTCAGATTTTGCTTACATTACGAAAACATGCCTATTCAAATATACTGAACATTTTACCACCAAAAAATGAAAATTTTCGGATAAAAATTCGAATATTTTTTTTAATTTCTGCTCAAAACATAGATTGTGGCTACTCGTTAGAACCGCCTTGGCGAGGCTGTTCTAACGAGTACCAACAATCTGTGTTTTGGAGCAGAAATAAGAACAATAATGTATACTCCTGTAAACCCCAGTTTTACTATATAAAAGTGGGGTTTAAGGGGGTCAACATCATAAAGGCATGTTTTCATGATGATGTGAGAGAGGTTAGTCGGTTCTTGTTTTCTCGGTTTAAGTTTTAAGGCATCTGAGCAAAGTTCAGGATAAGCAGCTACAGTATTAGTTTTTGTGTGTCGTGCGTTTATATGTGTATTATCTTGGTTGCCATGGCAGTAAGTATTTTAATTCTAAAATAGGGCTTTTATACCACATCTTCTCCGATGTCACTACAGTATTTTAAGTTAAGTTTGCAGTTATTATCCTTTCGTGGATCTCTATGGAAAATGCAGTCAAACTGAGAAATACCGCAATTTATTGTATACTCCGCTTTACTCTGGTTATAGAGAAATGATAGATATACATGTTATAGAAACTGAGAAATATCGCCGTTTAATGCATACTCTTTACTCTGGTTTTGGAAAAATTGCAGGTATTCCTTTCATAGAAAATGCATTAAGCTGAGAAATATCGCCGTTTAATGTATACTCCTCTTAACTCTAGTTATAGGTAAATGTTAGGTATACATTTCATAGAAAATGTAAGCAAACTGAAAAATATCGCGATTTAATGTATACTCCTCTTTCCTCTGATTATAGAGAAATGTCAAGAATACATTTCATAGAAAGCGAAGTCAAACTGAAAACTATATCCATTTGATGAATACACCTCTTTACTCTGGTTATAGAGAAAAGTCAGGCATACATTTCAAAGAAAATGCAGTCAAACTGAGAAATATCGCCATTTATTGTAAACTTCTCTTTACTCTGATTATAAAGAAATATCAGATATACATTTCATAGAAACTGCAGTCAAACTTAGAAATATCGCCATTATATGTGTACTCCTCTTAACTCTGGTAATGGCAGATATATATGTCATAGAAAATGCAATCAAACTTCAAACTAGTAATAGTTTTATGGGATCTTTCTTTTTAAGAACCTAGATGTCCATCACCATAAATGTTCGGTTTTTCTTCTACTATGACCTTAAAAATGAGGCCAAGGTCCCCAAAATCTAAACAGTTCTTTGTTATGTCAAAATGATATATCCATTAAAAATTGGTAGGAATCCAACTATCGGTTAACAAGATATTATGCAGAAAGATAAGTGCCACGCCAGTCTAACGCCAAAGCCGACGCCCACTAGACCCGCACCAAAAGCAATATGCCACCTCCCACTAGCTTGGGGGACATGAACATTACCATTTAATGTATTATCTTCTTCACTCTGGTGATAGACGGAGAAATGTCATGTCAGGAATACATTTCATAGAAAATACAATCAAAGTAAAAAATATCGCCATTTAATGTATACTCCTCTTTACTCTGGTTATAGAGAAATGTCAAGTGTATATTTCATAGAAACTGCAAACAAACTGAGATATATAATCATTTAATGTATACTCCTCTTTACTATGGTTATAGAAAAAATGTCAGGTATACATTTCAAAGAAAATGCAATCAAAGTGAGAAAGATAACGCCATTTAATGTATACTCATCTTTACTATGGTTATAGAAAAAATGTCAGGTATACATTTCAAAGAAAATGCAATCAAACTGAGAAAGATAACGCCATTTAATGAATACTCCACTTTACTATGGTTATGGAAAAATGTCAGGTATACATCTAAAGAAAATGCAATCAAACTGAGAAAGATAATGCCATTTAATGTAAACTCATCTTTACTATGATTATAGAAAAAATGTCAGGTATACATTTCAAAGAAAATGCAATCAAACTGAGAAAGATAATGCCATTTAATGTAAACTCATCTTTACTATGGTTATAGAAAAAATGTCAGGTATACATTTCAAAGAAAATGCAATCAAACTGAGAAAAATAACGCCATTTAATGTATACTCCTCTTTACTATGGTTATAGAAAAAATGTCAAGTATACATTTCAAAGAAAATGCAATCAAACTGAAAAGGATAACGCCATTTAATGTATACTGCTCTTTACTATGGTTATAGAAAAAAATGTCAGGTATACATTTCATAGAAAATGCAATCAAACTGAGAAAGATAACGCCATTTAATGTATACTCCTCTTTACTATGGTTATAGAAAAAAATGTCAGGTACATGTATATATTTCAAAGATAATGCAATCAAACTGAGAAAGATAATGCCATTTAATGTATACTCCTCTTTACTATGGTTATAGAAAAAATGTCAGGTATACATTTCAAAGAAAATGCAATCAAACTGAGAAAGATAACGCCATTTAATGTATATTCCTCTTTACTATGGTTATAGAAAAAATGTCAGGTATACATTTCAAAGATAATGCAATCAAACTGAGAAAGATAACGCCATTTAATGTATACTCCTCTTTACTCTGGTTATAGAAAAAATGTCAGGTATACATTTCAAAGAAAATGCAATCAAACTGAGAAAGATAACGCCATTTAATGTATACTCCTCTTTACTATGCTTATAGAGAAATGTCTGATATACATTTCATAGAAACTGCAAACAAACTGATATATAAAAATTTAATATATCCTCCTCTTTATTCTGGTTATAGACAAAAGTCGGGTATACGCCATAAAAACTGCAAACTGAGAAATATCGCCATTTAATGTAACCCGCTTTACTCTGGTTATACAGAAATGACAGGCATACTTTTCACAAAAACTGCAATAAAACTGAGAACTATCGCCATTTAATGTATACTCATCTTTGCTCTGGTCATAGAGAAAAGCCAGGTAAACATATCACAGAAACTGCAATAAAACAGAAATATCGCCATTTAATACACTTCTCTTAACTCTGGTTACAGAAAAAATGTCAGCATATATTTCATAGAAAAAGCAATCAAACTGAGAACTACTGCCATTTAATGTATACTCCTCTTTAGTCTGGTTCTAGAGAAATGTCAGGTATACATTTCATAAAATATGCAATCAAACTGAGAAATATGGCCATTAAATGCATACTCCTCTTAACTCTTGTTATACAGAAATGTCAGGTATACAAAGAAAAAACAGTCAAACTGAGAAATATCGCCATTTCATGTATTATCTTTATTTTGGTTTTAGAGAAATGTCAGGCATACATTTCATATCCAAGATTTCTGAGAACCATCCCAAACTGATTTACGAAATACTCCTCGCTACTCCAGTTTTCACTGTATATTACAGATTAATGCACTTAGTATCTTTGTTATTTCACGAATCGTCCAGGAGACAATACATAAAGATCTGTTCAATTAATGAAACGTCTGAGTGTTGATTAACTGAATAGATACACTTTCAGGAGAGGCAAGTCGGCGAAAAGTGTGTTTCCCCTCATCTGGAACGGCGTCTACCCTTAAATGAAGGAGCTGGGCCCGCCGTGGTTCAGCTATTGGTTTTTATTTTCTCTGGCACACAGTAGAATTAACCATGAGTATTCGTCTTTGTTTATCATAGTGATTAATTTGTTTTTTATGTTTTTGCTTTGATGCATTGACTGAGTTGGGAGCCTGTATCCGAAGCGAATTTTTATGTATTTCTGTATTAAAAGTAGCATCGGGACCAAGGGTGAAGTTGGTTAGCTGTAAAAGTGCTTGCTCATCTGAGTTGAGCATGAAAAAAGTTTTAAATGTTTGGTATTTTTATTTTTATGACCAAGTGTAATTTAATGCCCAGTTGAGTTGAGCATGAAAAAAGTTTTATAACCTCGGGGCCTGATAAGGTCTCTGTTATACATGTATATAGTCTATAGTAGTAAGTGATGCTATAAGTGACCATCGAAGGCAATGGCACTGCGCACATGCGTAGGTTTATTTAGGCCTTTGCTGCCTGCATATTCCTAAGTGCACATTTTCACACACATGGCGAATCTCGTGATAATATAGAGTTACTCTTTAGCGGAAATGCCAAAGTGATAATAGTGTGACATTAAGTGATGGTTTTTGTTATGTTTGCGAAGAATGCTTCACTCAAGAATTGTGATTTGGGATTTTCCGCGTACCATTGCGGACTCTAATAACTCAGAAACTCCCCCTTTTCTATTCCACCAATTACACTTAGATTTTGTTGAGAGGGAGTTGTGTATAACTACTTGATTTTCCTGTTTTTCATTTATTTATTAGTTTGTAATGCTGATCGCTCCTGTTCTGTAGTAAGGGGAACAGATACCCTTTCAGGGACAATATGATAAAACTTCTTTCCTCTCTTCATAAAAGTGCACTGTAACGGGGAACAAGTTATTTCAAAGAAGGGACTTGGCACGCAGTAAACCACTCAGGAAGTCACAAGAGTTGTCTCCCTTAGAGGAAAATCTACCATATGCATAACAGTCCTCTTAAACACACATGGTACACCTGCTGTTATATACATTTAACTTGACTAATAACACAAACAATACTATAATTGGTGTTTCATTTGAAAGTCAGTTAATTGCATTAATAGAAAATAAAATCCATTTAATAATGATCAGTTGTTTGATTTTATTTCTGTGCGTTTTACTTTCAGCTTTGGTGTCTAATTATTCACTAGGAGAATTACCCACTAAACCAACATGGGAACCGCGATACAGATTGGTGCAGATTAAGGGCGGATTAAGACTTTTGACTGAGGCCTGAAAACAAAGCTAAAAGCCTCCACTGGGCTGACCACCATACAGGCAATGGGTTACATAACAGCTATGCTAAGACCTGTCCGTTTGTGTCTGCTTACACGTTTAATTGTTCCAAACACAATCAGTTTTACCAGCATCCCTCTTTAGTTTATGAGCTGGGTGCCGTAAAAGAAGTGTTTTAAAGACATAACATTTAGACATTAATTCTAACTGTCGACTCTTAATGTGCTTAAAGGGAATGATAATAATTTCAGGAGTGGCAACTTTGTCAAATTGCTTTGCTTTCCTTCTGCAAAGGGGTTCACTCTAAACGGAAATAATTTGCAAATTCTTTCTTGTTAGAGTAGAGTCTTTTTCAGAAGGAACTTGTTATCTTGAAAAGCAAACAGGAAGCTACAAAGCTTGTCTTCTTTGGCATATGAGAGAATATCTACAAAATTGTATTATTTTCCCGTAATGATTTTTTATGATAATAGCGCTGTTTTATCGATATACAAAGAGTCAGAAATTAGCCCAGAGACATTCTAACTTTAACACGGCGTTTGTAAAGTTTTAAAGGTTTATTTTCTTTATTTTTATTTTATTCCATTTATTATTTCATACAACATTAAAGAATGTTTCATTTTGTTATCGCATTTTGCAGACGTCAGCCCACAATGTGGGCTTACGCCTGCAAAAGGCGATAACAAATTGAAACATTAGATAATGCGAGAAAGTATTGACTGATGTTTATAAACACTAACGTACTGAGTTACAGTTAGTGACATTTGAGCAGCAACGTCGGAAAACGTACCTTCGGACATGTGCTCCCAGCGAAGATTCAGATCGGCCTGCGCATTCACGCGGTCTGATCAGAATCTTCGCAGGTTGCATTTTGGATCGCCAAGGATTCAAAGCTTTTTTCTTTTTTTTTTTTTTTTTTTTTTTTTTTTTCAAATACACAACGAAGACACAGATCAGACTGCGCAGATGCGCAGGCTGATTTGAGTCTTCGTTGGGCATACGTCAGAACATCACGAGAACACGCCTATATAGTTTCGACACCCTTAAACCCCACTTTTATATAGTAAAACTGGGGTTTATAGGGGTATACATTATTTTACTTACTTCTGCTCAAAAACATAGATTGTGGGCACTCGTTAGAACCGCCTTGCCGAGGCGGCTCTAACGAGTACCCTTAATTTGTGTTTTGAGCAGAAATATGAAAAATATCAGAGGTTTTATGTCTGAAAATTTTCAGTTTTTGGAGGTAAACTTTTCTAGATATTTGAATAGGCGTGTTTTCGTAATGAGGTACGTTTTCTCACGTTGCGGCCTATTCGATTATTTCACTTACATTTTCTTTTGCAGGTGAGTATCGATGGTAATACATCAGAAAAAAAAAGCAAGAAGGTAGCGAAACTGTATCATAAGAATTATTACAAGTTAATGAAAAGGTAAGGACTCTTATTCTTACAAACAGGAGGTGTACATAAACTCAACGACTTTAAAAGTATGCAATTAACTTTGTTTATATTTATATGATAAAAGTATTTTTGTTCCTGAAATTATGCATGTCGAAATGTAAGATCTGACGCGTGGTATAAAATAACATGTTTGATGATGCAAACATGCAAAGTTTGCATCTGCTCGGTGAGTACATCACGCATCCCCTCAAGATCCATCACGACGTGTGCATCATACTGCGTTTGAAAAATATGTGGTTAGTATTATTATTATTTGATTTTTATGCACATGCAAGTCAGAACGCGAGACTGGAATGTCACGCGGTAATAAGGGGTTATTTTTCATTTACAACAACCACGCGGTAAGATGAGGTGATGAGGTGAACTCTGCTTACAACAACCATGCGGTAATAAGTGGTGAACTCTCTTACAACAACCACACGGTTATTTTATTTACAACAACCACGCGGTAAGATGAGGTGATGAGGTGAACTCTGCTTACAACAACCATGCGGTAATAAGTGGTGAACTCTCTTACAAAAAACCACACGGTAATATGTAACTACCCTTAAAAGAACCACGCAGCCATTATTGGTGAACTCCGCTTACAACAGCCACGCGGTAATAAGAGGTGAAGTCCGCATACAGCAACCACGCCATAATAAGTGGTGAACTTGGCTTACGACTACCACGCGGTAATAAGTGGTGAACTCCCTCACAACAACCACGCGGTAAAAAGTGGTAAACTCCACTTACAACAACCAAGTGGTAATAAGTGGTGAACTCCACTTGCAACAACCACGCGGTAATAAGTGGTGAAGGTCACTTACAACAATCATACGGTAATAATGGTAAAGTCCGCTTACAACAATGATATATTTCAGGAAATCGCTTGTAAATGAGCATTTTAACTTCCATAATGTATTGTAACCGTTTTTTTCAACTCAAATTTCATATTGTTTTGCTATTCAGCAACATTTTGGAACATAAATATAATATACTGCCACGACATTTTGAAACAGTCACAACAAACCAGACAAAACTTGCAATTGTTCGTTTTAACAATGTATAGATTTGCCTTAGTAAACTGTTTTGTCTTCCATTAACTCATTTATGCCTGGCGTCCAATAAAAGGGACATTGGTAAACAGTGTAGACCCAGATCAGACGATGCTTGCAATAGCATTAGAAAGTTTCAATAATAAAAACAACTATCACGATTCCTGTATAATACTCCTTTGACTATATAATGGATCCTTCCAAAGTTCATGATGGGAGGGTTTACTGAAAATATTCAGGCCAATATGGTTAAACATGTTTTCGATGCATTGCTACTGTGTTCATAAAATTTCATCAACAGTACATGTGCAATAAACAATATAAATTGAAAATCAAAATGTGTGCTAAACATCTATATACAACCGTACAATTAAATTATAGACTAAAATGTAATCCCATTTTTTTTATAAAGAAATAGTTTTCAGATAGGTATTGTTTGTTGATTATGCAAAACAAGAATATATTTAACCTTAACTACTCTCTGGTCAAATTCAACAGACGCAAATTGATGATTTTTTTTCAGAAAACAGTATTTGACATTTTATGCAAATTGTTTCCATTGGGAACAATTTGCGAAAAAAAATCCCGTTTTCCCGGAAAAAAAAGAGATTGTCTGCTGACAATTTTGATTAAAAAAAAAAACTGCCAGTTTCTTGGTTTGAAAATGTATTACAACAAGAAAATGTAAGGTTCGTATGATTTATAAAGGTTAGTACTGTATCAATGTTGAAATCAGGTACGAGTGATTACAAATGCTTTTGATTAGTTTTGCATTAAGGAAAACTACAATTCTGTTAAAACTTCTCTTTACTGTCTGTTTGTTAATATTGGTGACGTTAGTCGGATATCTACGTAAATGGCCTGCAGTAATGGCAAAACATAACAAATCTGGAAAAACTAATGGAACATTTCAGAAACTGCCACAGTAACAGATCACAGTCCACCTTCGATGTGGAAATAATTAAATGGGAATATTTCGTAGTTCTAGGAAAGTAATGTATCACAGTGAACTGATAATAGCAGGATAGTTTACACACACACACACACACACACACACACACACACACACACACTATGTTAAGCATGACGATTTAATGTTTTCCTGTCCTTTGTTACTTTTATCTCACATATTAATCTAAACTAAGAAATGTTTTTTTTATTATACAGTGAAACATAGTATCGAGTACGTCTAGGTATAGTCCGTTCACAAAACATATCCTACAAATGAGACCAAGAGAAAGAGCAAACAAGCCCGAACAGACAGTACATAAGCCAAAAACAAAAAAGAAAAGCAAAACAACCAGGTCCCTTTTTCCCAACAGGGTGATCACAGTGCTAGCCCATTACGAAAACACGCCTGTTCAAATATATAGAAAATTTCACCTCCAAACACTGGAATTTTCTGATAAAAAACTCTATTTTTTTCAGATTTCTGAGGCGGTTCTAACGAGTACCCACAATCTATGTTTTGAGCAAAACTAAGAAAAATAATGTATACAATGTAGCCACAAGGTCACACATCAAATCAAAAAACAAACACCAGAACCACTGCCATAAATCCATCTTACTGGTACCAAATCTTCATAAAAACACAAAACAATACTTCTTCGAACGTCATATTGGCCAAAACCTTACGTCCGACGTCATATCTTGTGAAACAATACAGTGTCACGGCTATTTCGTCACACCACTGCTCTCTCCGAATTATTTGTGAAAAATACGACAATTTGTAATATGATGAAATTATTCGATGATTCCTATGATAAGTTAACTTTACCCGCCGTGAGGTAACACCTCGCCTACACTTTTACTTGTGCTGAAGAGCGCCGATATACTTTACGCAATATGTGTACTTGGACGCCATATTTCATACTGTTATTCGAATCAGGATAGAACAGAACGTGCACAAGCAAACAATACACCTGAACACGTTACAATCCGATCTCGATTTGACGAAACGATTATTCTCCTAGTAGCAGAATGGACTTGTCCGAAAATGTATGATGTGAAATATTTAGCGCGGTGAATTAATTTCAATGGAACCTTAAAATAAAGTTAATCACTTTACTAAACTGATAATTAACTAAAACTCTTATATCAAAGCAAGCGCAGTCTACTTTTTATATAACCCTTACTTCCACCGTCTTGTCGCCATGCTGGTTCTTGGTGCTAAGAGTGATGTAAAAATCTCTTTGAAGAACGGCTAGAGTTCACTGTGCTTTAGTCTTGTTAATGCTGCTTGTGCGATGCTCCTAGACAAACGTAAACAAGAACATAGCGCCCAAGGACACCCTATTGTGCAGATACATTACCTGCTTGTCTATGGTCTGTGTGTATATATGTGTGTATGAATTTAATCGGTATTGATATCGAGTATCGCTCACTGGCATTAAGATGTGGAGCAAGATACCAGTTAGGGTCATTAGGAAAAAAAAAACACGCTTATTCAAATATATAGAAAATTTCACGTCCAAAAAACGAAAATTTTCAGATAAAAAACTCTGATATTTTTTATATTTTTGCTCAAAACATAGATTGTGGGTACTCGTTAGAACCGCCTCGACGAGGCGGTTCTAACGAGTACCACGACCTATGTTTTATGAGCAAAAATAAGAAAAATAATGTATACCCTGGTAAACCCCAGTTTTACAATATAAAAGTGGGGTTTAAGGGGGTCAAAATTATATAGGCATGTTTTCGTGATGGGTGAGGAGTCATTGAAACCAGCAAAAAAGTATATGGCCAAGGGCTATATTTGATAAAAACTTGGTTCTGACTGGACAATAATGGATGAGATTTTTGAATTTGTCAGTTTTACAAAAAAATAAAGTTAAATTTTTGAAGACCAAGTTTAAATTTGTCAATGATATTTTAGTACTAATGTTGAAAATCAGACCTGGTATACTTCTTTTTTCTTGTGACTTTTTTTTTCAACCAAGATGAGGTTCATGTGTTTAAGGATAGAAAAGTGCTGATGGA